>CM059296.1:13300000-13335000 GCA_030340665.1 Neosalanx taihuensis | reverse complement strand
AAAAGAAAGTAAATTGAAACGATCTGTTTGTATTGACTATGGCTTACAGGAGGGGGGGATACACATCTGCTCTGAGAATATTAAAATTAACTTTGATGGAACTGCATTTCCATGGAAATGTGCTTCTTTCTTCCTTTCTACCTTCTTTTTTTTCTTAATCATTTTCCTCCAAATGAGGTGCACCCTTTCTTTGTCTTTTGATCTTTCTCTCTCTCCCTCCCTCTCTCTCTCTCTCTCTCTCAGTAATGTTTTAGTGCATTCTTTTTTTCTCATTTTCCTCACACAAAATCTTGTTTATTCTCCTTTTAAAGGACTCTATTATGCAAAAGACAAAACTCATTTCATAGCAGAGTAAATCAGCCTTCTTATGTAAATAAGGTCTGAGGACATGGGGGGGGGGGGGGGGGGGAATGTTCGGAATGTGAAAGAAGTGGAGGAGGGAAAGAGAGAGAGAGGAAAGGTGAACCCAAGGGGAAGATGGGTGGATATGGAGACAGAGAGATAGTTGAGAAGGAAACAGAGAGAGAGAGAGAGAGAAAGGTGAGATTTAAGAAGGCAAAGAGACTAAGTAGAACCAAGGGTCTATGTGTTGTCTGTCTTCTTTGACCTTCTCACTTTACATCCCCCTCTCTTCCTCCCCCCCCTCCCATCCCTCCCCTGTGCAGCAGTGAATTGGAGGAAAAGGCAACTAATATGTAATTTGTTAAAGCTCATTTCAGAGAGAGAGAAAATGAAAAAAAACTTGTCAAATGACAAAACACCGCTGTGTAAATGGGAACGAGAACCAATCTCATTACCCAAATTATTTGCCGGTGAAAAAAAACAACTAAACAAGTTATAAATCTATAATTTCGCTCTTCACGTGGAAAATATCAACGTGCGAGACACCCTCCGTCTAAAGATCGTCGGTTGATGAGGTGAAGTATGACATTAAATCCCCTTATGAGAACTAAACTAACATGACTGCTTAAACAAAAGCAATGTTTCTCACTTGTTCAGATCTCTGGCTCTGGAAAAACACCCTCCGATTCCTCCGAAGCACGTCAAACCTGATAACTAGAACGAACCTTGCTCTCTTTGATGTGGATGTTAAATTAAACGTTTGCGGTAAAGTTTGTCAATGTCGTCAAATTGGTAGCTCGTTAAGGAATGGAATACTAATGAGAAAACGTAACAGCTCTGCATGGTTCATCAAGCCTAAAAGATCTCTTCACATGTGAATGCTGGAAAATTGTTACTGGTCTCTCGTTTGTCTCTCGCCTTTCTTCAATACCCAACACCACCCCCCCTCCTCCACCCCCCACCTCCCCCCTCCACACCTCATTCTTCAGCACTGAAGCCAAGTTGTCACCAAAAGCCACATCTCTGCTCTTCAGTGATATCAGCTTCACATTTCCCCCATCAAGTGTTTTTGTACGAGTCCTATAAAAAAAAGATTCTCATACAGAACACCAAAACACCTTAATAATACAATCCAATAAAGCGGTAAGTAGGCGACTCCCCCCTATCCCATTCCATTCAGCCGTCCCTGGTGTCTAGTTGTAGTTATTCCATTCACGGCGAACCCTGGGGTCGTACCATTTTACACACCGCTGAGGGGGTCACGGAAAGGTGCGTGGGACCATTACGTCTGGAATGACCCCTCCCCCCACACACACACTTCCAATCTACCTCCAAATCAGAAGGGCTAAATACATGCTGGAGAGACCAAGGTGGTGAAGGTGATTCACTGTTGCCAAACTGAGACAGAGAGAGGGAACGAGAGTGAGCGTGAGAGAGAGAGAGAGAGAGAGAGAGAGAGAGAGAGAGAGAGAGAGAGAGAGAGAGGGGAAGAGAGAGAGAGAGAGAGAGAGAGAGAGAGAGAGGGGAAGAGAGAGAGAGAGAGAGAGGAAGAGAGAGAGAGAGTAAGGCCTGGAATGATGGATTTTCAGGGTCTGTGTGCGATGTCAGAGGCATCCATTTTCTGGCTGGGCTGATAGAATAGTGTGCTTGAGGCAAACATGCATACATGCATGCCTTATACGCATCTCTCATTCAGCTCTATCTCTGTGTGTTTTCTCTGGCTGCTCGGAGTGTGCCAGCAATCCAACAACACACTTAGAGGTCATCTGTGTCCTTGTCCTACCAGGGAAAGAGAAGAAAAAAAAATGTTGGTCCTTGTTATTAGTTTTGTCCCCGACAGGAATGGCGATGACCAAGGAACCGCAAAGGACCGAGGAACGGCATAGAACAACAATGAGATCTCGGTTCAATTAAAAAGGTGTTAGTTTAATTTCAAATTAAACAACAAGCAAGACTATCCATGAAGCAATATGATCACTCCCTCCTGTCTCCCTCCTGTCTCCCTCCTCCTTCCTTGTCTTCTGCCCCCCTCTATCCTCCCCCGCTCCCATCCTCTCCCCTCTCCCATCCTCTCCCCCCCTCCTAGAGAGAGATTGCTCCTTCAGCAGCAGGCTTGCTGCCTGCTGAGAGGGGTACGGATGGTGGGCAGATTATCTTTTGTGATGAGAGACACATTACTTTATTCAGCTGGTATAAGTGCAAGTCACGTCATCTCTACTTCGCAGCAACAATCAATCCACAGGCTCTTCTGGTGGTTCCTCTGCTCGAGCCTTCATTACACACCCAGCCCAGTGCTAGACGCTCAACGTGATCGGCATGCTAACCACGGGCTCAGCTCACGCCAGCCGGCTCTCTCTCTCTGTCTCTCTCTGTCTGGTGCTCTAGCTGGTTCTTATTCTTCCACCTATTCTTACTTCTGGATCGTTCGGCCTCTCACCTTCTTTCTCTTTTTTAGTTCTTCAGTTTCAAATCCTTCCTGTCTCACTTTTCTCTGTTTCTCTCTGTCTCTGTCTCTCTCTGTCTCTCTCTGTCTCTCTCTCTCTCTCTCTCTCTCTCTCTCTCTCTCTCTCTCTCTCTCTCTCTCACCCTCTCTCTGTCTCTCTCCCTGTCTCTGTCTCTCTCTGTCTCTCTCTCTTTCTCTCTCTGTCTCTCTCTCTTTCTCTCTCTGTCTCTCTCTCTGTCTCTCTCTCTCTCTCTGTAGTCACACAGACAGTCTATGAGCATCAGTTTTGGTCCTTTTTGCAGATTTGGAGTCTTGTTCATTATCTTTTACACAGCAGCAATTCTGTCAGCGTACAGTACAGTTCAAGCAGACAAAGAAGAGCAATATTGTCTTTAAATAGGAGCCGTGTTTGTCTGTGAGAGTTCCACATGAGCCTGGGCGAGAGAGAGAGGAGAGAGCGAGAGGACAGGTGAAAGAGAGAGAAAGGAGAGAGAAAGAGAGAAAAATAGACAGACAGAGAAAAAGAGACACAGAGAGAGTCAGAGAGAGAGAGAGAGGTGGTTTCTCCTCTGCATCGCACAAGTCCTACTGATTTCTGGTGTTGAGCAGTGATAGGGTGACAGTGAAGCAAACACACTGATCATGTTTCATCCTGTTAATCAGCCCTGCGTCCTTAATGTGATTACGCTACAATAGATGATTCAACAGCTTCTCTCTTCTGCTCTTATCATCAGGGCACAGTCATCAGTATACCTGAGGCATGAAGCTGCCGGTCGCTGTTGTTTAGTGTTTGGTTAGTTTCAAAGTCGAAAGGTTTAGATAAGTGGGCTAATGCATGTTTTCCAAACCAAGGTTTGGGCCTCAGCTGCTCCAGGTAAGAAAAGTGATGGTATTTCATGTTTTGTTGGTTCTAGATTTAGCTCTGAACAAGAGAGCAGTAATGTGAAGCATGGCTGAGATCCCACACTGACCCCCTGACCCCGACCCCTCTCCTTCAAATGAGGTTGCAGAAGCAGTTCCACAGAACTCTGTGACCCAGTTAACAGTGCGGATTCACACGTCCAATAATAGAGCCAAGGCTGGCCTGAGGCACGCTCTGGCAGGAGCAGAGGAAGACCTCACAGGGGAAGACCTCACAGAGGAAGACCTCACAGAGGAAGACCTCACAGAGGAAGACCTCACAGGGGAAGACCTCACAGAAGACCTCACAGGGGAAGACCTCACAGGGAAGACCTCACAGGGGAAGACCTCACAGGGGAAGACCTCACAGAGGAAGACCTCACAGAGGAAGAGCTCAGAGAGGAAGACCTCACAGAGGAAGACCTCACAGGGGAAGACCTCACAGAGGAAGACCTCACAGAGGAAGACCTCACAGGGGAAGACCTCACAGAGGAAGACCTCACAGAGGAAGACCTCACAGAGGAAGACCTCACAGAGGAAGACCTCACAGAGGAAGACTCACAGGGGAGACCTCACAGAGGAAGACCTCACAGGGCCTCACTGCAGGAGAAGACCTCACAGGCCCTCCGTCACGTCTCTTCAAGTGGGATCACTTTCACAGCTCAACCGATTAAAATATTCCGGGCCGGAGCGCCTCCGTGTCACCGCAGGGAGAGCAGAGCCGAGGGGGAACGGAGCGCTTTCATTTTCTTGTTTTTCCTGCGCTGATTACACCGCGCTTTTGTCTTATCTGCGTGTATCAGACTGATAGGACTCCTACGTGGAGGCTGTCTCTGTGGAGATAGGCCATCAGACCCTGTCACGCTCACGAGTCGGGCTTTGTGCAAAGGAAGGAACGCATGTCTGGGCTGCTCGGCATGTTTGTGTGTAATCTTAATGAAATTCCAGCTCCATGGATTAGATTACCTTGGAATGGGAGAAGAGCAGGGGAGGGGGTGGGAGGGAGGGTGGGAGTGAGGGAGGGAGGGAGGGTTTAGATGAGTGGGTCTTTAATATGTATGACCCCCTTTATACCTGAGAGCTGAGACTGGGAGAGAGCTTAGCGAGGGGACTGTACAGAGAGATGTGGGAGGGATGGAGGGAAGCAGGGGTGGAGATATGAAGATGTGCAGGCTTGGAGGTACAGAGGGATGGAGGGATGGAGGGATGGCAGTCTGGAGGGATGGAGAGATGGAGGGATGGCGGCCTGCAGGGATGAGAGATGGAGGGATGTAGGAGGTGTCTGCACTGAGGGATGTGGGAGGGATGGAGAGATGGAGGGGTGGAGGGACGGAGGTGGAAGGAGGGAGAGTACCTGGCTTGGCCTGCTGATAGCACACGCTGAAGGAATATTTGAATGAATGTTTCTGAGACTCTCCTCAGGGTGTTTCAAACTGCCCGGCCCTGCCTCATATCTGCTGCCGAAATAAGCTTTATCAATCCTCCTCTCCTTCTTTCCTCCTCCTCTCCTCCATTCATCCTCCTTTCGGCAAGGAGGGGGGTCACTGGGTCTTGCTGGGCTAAAGGCGTTAGCTACTCTGTCATTAAAGAGAGAGGGGGAAAGGAGAGGGAGAGAAAGGAAAGGATGAGTGAGAGAGTGAGTGAGTGAAACGGGAAAAAGACAGTGAATTTAAAGTGTAAAAAATAAAAAGTTAGCGAGAGGAGAAGAGAGGAGAGGCAGCGCAGATGAATTATTGAAATATTAGAAGGCTTGCAGTGTGCTTGGAGCTGCTTTGAACTGCCATACTTAACACCCACTCACTGCACTATAACCTAGTTTACCGCTTCTGTCATTTATGTGTGTGTGTGTGTGTGTGTGTGTGTGTGAGTGTTAGAGAAAGAGAATGAGGGGGTGTTTTCTGAGTCACTAACTATGCACCTTTTTAACATTTAATTATGAAAACTGCAGTTGGATGATGGCTCCCTGATTGGCCGCCACGCTCGCATCGTCCTGTAGCGATACTGAAACGGGTTCTTCACTTTGTTCCTCTCTTTGGTGAGAGGATGGAGAGGCAGAGGGGAAAGACTGCTGGTCTTACAGTCTTTCCTTAATCTTTACAAGCCAGGACACAACCTTGGTAATATCCCGTCAGGAAAATGAATAATGGGCCGTAAACAGTAGAAACACATTGTATTCCAGACGCATACAGCAATGACACTGATAAAGCAAGGTAATATTTACAGTGATAGTCGGAGCCTTGAAACCACATACACTCGCTGTGTTAAGTGTCTGCATTAGATCATCTTAGTCAAATCTACCGTAGACCTATCTTTTCTAGACTGACTTGAAACTGACTTGAAACCTTTTATGGGACATTTGGATGTAGAATATATCATTTGAGTGTCAGTTTGTGCGTGTGGACGAGTGGTTGAGTGTGTGAGTGTTAGTAACACAGACAGGTTGCCTGTTAGCCTGTGCGGTAAATGGTGTTCTGCCACCAGGCCTTACTGTGTCACACACACACACACACTTATCTCTCTTTTCCTCAAACTACCCTTCGCTCCCTCCCTCTCCCTCCGTTCCTGTTCCAGACCCGCAGCAGTCACAGTGACCTGGCTAGACCAGACTGGCATGCTCGCTGTAAGTGATTGGCTGTAGTCTTCTACACCAAGCAGCACTTATCCAGACACATCTGACGGCCCAGCCTTCCTGCCTCAGTCACTCTGTGCACTCAGCCTCTCTGCCTCTGCTGCAGCCTCCTGCCTCAGTCACTCTGACTGCCTCTGCTGCAGCCCCCTGCCTCAGTCACTCTGACTGCCTCCGCTGCAGCCCCCTGCCTCAGTCACTCTGACTGCCTCCGCTGCAGCCCCCTGCCTCAGTCACTCTGACTGCCTCCGCTGCAGCCCCCTGCCTCAGTCACTCTGACTGCCTCCGCTGCAGCCCCCTGCCTCAGTCACCCTGACTGCCTCCGCTGCAGCCCCCTGCCTCAGTCACTCTGACTGCCTCCGCTGCAGCCCCCTGCCTCAGTCACCCTGACTGCCTCCGCTGCAGCCCCCTGCCTCAGTCACTCTGACTGCCTCCGCTGCATCCCCCTGCCTCAGTCACTCTGACTGCCTCCGCTGCAGCCCCCTGCCTCAGTCACCCTGACTGCCTCTGTTGAAGCACCATGCCTGCCTTTGACTGGAATACCCTGCCTCAGTTACCCAGTCTAGGCTACCTCCATCTGACAGATCCCACTTTGGCATAACTGAGCCCTTTTCATTGGTTCTTTACTTTGTATTTGTATTAGTTACTCATGTATCTGACGAAGCTGAAGCTGCCTCTGTCTGCTGCTGCTGCCTCTGTCTGCTGCCTCTTTCTGCTGCTGCCTCTTTCTGCTTGCTGCCTCTGTCTGCTGCTGCCTCTGTCTGCTGCTGCTGCCTTTGTCTCTGCTGGCCTCCCTGGGAGCTGAACTGGAAGGGAGGTGGTTCAGGACTGCCCCTCCAGCTCTGCAGTGTCCTCAGGATCCACACCCTCCTTCACTGTCAGGGCCAGACATACATCACACCAGCTGCCTCTAGATGAGGACTTGTATGAGAGAAGGTGGAGGGAGGGAGGGAGGTGAAAAGTGCACACAAGCACTTCTCAGGTCTTAATAACTCACAAAGATGAAGACATTAGAGTGTCCTGCCATTTTAATCTGTTGCTGGGGAACATTCAACCTTGAGGATAAACGTGAAGTAAACTGAGAAACTCCTCGTATTTGAGTTTGTGCCAGGATAGGTTTTTTTGTTGGTTGTCAAAGCAACATTTACAGATATTATCCTGGCTCACTGCTCCTGCTCTGTCTCCAGGCACCCAGCTCCTTCCGTCCAACTAATATCTGCTCCTCAGGTCAGTTCAGGTGTTCCTGTCACCCTCCTGCTCTTCAAAGTGATGTTGGACTTGGTTCCCCTTGTTCCTGCAGGTCTCCCTGCTCCTGGGTCCTCTCCACTCACCTGGCAGAGTAGGAAGGACTCACAGGGCGCCTCATTCTTTGCCTGCTTGACTTCATATTACCGGGATTAACTGTACATTAGTTTTAACCCTAACCCTAGTTTTTAGACTTCACTACCGCTGTCGACTGCATTATGAATGAAACGATATCAGTCCACAGGCTCTGAAGTCAAAATCCCCATTTATATTTAAATGCAGACTTAATACTGTCATGCCTATTAACTTACATGAACGAATACATTAACGCATAGTGAGCGTACGTGGCTTATTTAACATGAATGGATGTATAAATATGAATACATACACAGATAAGGCCATTAGTTAACTTCCAGTTACTGTTAACTGATTAATGTATTTGCCTTAATCATCGGAGGCGCGCTGCAAAGTTATCATTAATCTGGCCTTGTTACATAACGCTGTGCTGTAACCACTGAGAACAAGGAGGAAGTGGGGTATTGTGCTGCCAATGAAGCATGAATCAGGTCACATGTGCGTCCCAAAACAGGTGACTCTACAATCATGACCACAGGCGTATTGTTAGGTAACTGCATTAGCTCTGACTAACCGGAGCTTCTAGTTGGCTGAACACCTCCGCTGGTGGTCCAATCATGGTCCGGATGTTGGTCAAAGCCTCCGTTCTGTTCAACAGCTTGTTTGTCGCTGAACGTAAACATCCATGATGTCATACCCAGGTTCTGCAAGCCGTCCTGCTGCTTGGGGGGTGCAGAGCACACGTGGTCCCCCTTCATGGGTCCCCCTTCATGGGTCGCCTGGTTGGAGGAGTCCTGCTGACGCTTTCCTCTCCTACCCAGCATGGATTCCAGAGAGACTTCCAGCGGTGGGACGGAAAACGAGGGACAGGCAGAGGTGCAGGAGACGGACGGATGAGAGGAGGGGAGGGAGGGAGGGAGGGAGGAAGGGAGGCGGGGGGGGGGGGAGAGAATCTGGGTCTGAATCAGTGAGTAATCAGTGTGAGGCCACAGGAGCCTCGAAAGAGAACAATGCTTCGAACTGATTAGAAGAACCATTTGACTGGTGAAAGAGAACCCTGCTGATTGCCACAGGGTTGTCAGTTATCCAATCACTTATCAGCCCTTTTCTCTGAAGGCAGTTAGGAGTTGCCGGTTGAGTGAGGGACGAGGGAGAGAAGGATGAGAGAGAGAGAGAAGAATGACAGAGGGATGAGAGAGGAATGAGAAGGAGAGGGATGAGAGAGAGGCACATGAGAGAGAAGGATGAGAGAAAGAGGGATGAGAAAGAGAGGAATGAGAAAGAGTGAACATGTGTGTGTTTGTGTGGCGCAGAAGGCCCGTTAATGCAGACTGAGTTGAGGAGCTGTTCACTGGCAGTTTACTGTCTGGATTTGGCCAGGTTCCTGCTGAATCATCTGGGTTCTGCTGATCATGCCTGGGTCCTGGAGATCATCTGGGTTCTGCTAATAATGCCTGGGTCCACCCCGCCTCACTGCCTCCTAGCCTCTCAGTCTCACAGCCTCCCAGCCTCTCAGCCTCAGTCTACAGCAACAGTGAGGTGGTCTTGGAGCAGACGGACCCCCATGGTGTTGAGGCTAGCGCATCATCATGCTTCACTAGCAGCTCGACTAAACACACCTGTACCCTGCCTGTCTGCCGTGTGTGTGTGTGTGTGTGTGTGTGCGCACATTTGGGAGCAGTGGGAGGCTTGCGAAGGCTGGGGTAAAAAAACATTTAGTCCTTTAGCAGACACTCTTATCCAGAGCGACTCACAGCAAGTACAGGACATTCCCCCCTGAGGCAAGTAGGATGAAGTGCCTTGCCCAAGGATACAACGTCATGTGGGCACGGCTGAGATTTGATCTCACAACCTTCTGATTACCAGCCCGATTCCCTCACCGCTCAGCCACTTGACTCCAGCCAAACCTGAAAGGAGAGCAGCAGCACTCTGGGCTTGCCTGCCTTCCTGGATCTAACGAGGGGTTAGAGTCACTGACGCCCCGGAACACTTCTCTCTGCCACCTCACGCTTTCAAACCTGAGACTCACAGACGTCAACAAGACAGCAGAACAAACCGCTGTTTAAATGAATGACGTGCTGCTTCCTAAATCGCGAGTCCAAAGTAGGACCGCATTTCATTGACTGGAAGTCAGGAGTGCTGTCTTCACCTTCTACAGTATTGTGTTGAGAATAAACACGCTGTATTATTCTGTTTTTCTATTATGTTCTACTCCATACTGTCAGATCATTGTTCGATAGAAACGAGCCGTGTGTTTTGTAGGAATACTTGGGATGACACAGTTTAAGAACAGCTTTATATCATGTCTGCAAAGCTCCTGTTAAGTGTTTACATGGAAACAGTACAACGTCATGTTCATACACACAAGAGATTGCTTAGAAGAGGGGAAATTAAAATATGGAATGAAGGAAACAAAGCCATTGCTTTGTGGACCCAGCTAAACCCCTCCCACTCCAATCAGGTTACCCACGGCCAACAGCGTGTTACTCAGTTCAAGGTAAACTCTTGTTTTCAGACCAACATCCGAGATTAGTTTGATGGTGTGAGGAGAAAGAGCCACAACACAACAGTGGATTTTTATGTTCCAGCAGAATAGAGATTAGGAAGTTAAGGCCTTGTGTGTGTGTGTGTGTGTGTGTGTGTGTGCGTGTGTGTGTGGTGTGTGTGTGTGTGTGTGTGTGTGTGTGTGTGGTGTGTGTGTGTGTGTGCGTGTGTGTCACCTGGGTGAAGTGGTTACACTACCCTGCTTACCAATTATACTGTGCACAGTTGACTTCCTACAGCAGTGGATCAGATCTTCGATGCAGATCTGTCTTGCACACTGTCCTGCTGTTTATCAGCTGCCTGGCAGCTCCAGTGCCTATGGTTCTGTAGAGGCAGTTTCTGAGCCAGGATAAGAGACACAACAGTAAATCTGCTTTACAGACTCTCTTGGTGGCCAGAGCACTCACTCCCCTGACTCTCCTCTCTCCAGAACGCGCACTCTCTCTATCTCTCTCTATCTCTCTCTCTCTCTATCTCACACACACACACACACACACACACACACACACACACACACACACACACACTAGGTTGCTGCTCCTCACAGTCCAGTTATGGAACTGTGGTTCATAGCTGGAATCAGCAGACCGCTGATCCATCACTTCTCCTCACCTCTCCTCCTCCCCTCACCTCCCCTCTCCTCCCTCCCTCCCCCTCCCCTCTCATTCCCCCACCTCCCCTGTCTTCACTTCTCCTTTCTTATTTTCTTCTCCTCTCCTCTAATCCTTTCTTTTCCATTACTTTTCACTCATCTCATCAGCTCTTCACTCTTCTCCTTCTCCCTGTCTTGTTGCAGGATGGAACAATGATCTGCCAGCATGCAGGACCAGCAGACTGAAGAGCTAATCCTCCCTTCTGCTACAGAGCTTTTCAACAACATTCCTTAATTCTACGTTGTTTGCGTGTGAACTGTTCGGGTGTCGATTGGTGGTGATTGTTGCTGATGACTATGTTTATTTCCTGCTGGCTATTCAAGAAATGGCCCCTCTGGGACAAAAACAATTTCCTTGACCTTGACTGTATCCCCTGCAGGTAGAGGCATTTGCGGAAGCTTTATTAACGCGGCGTGAGGGAGGATTTTGTCATCATACGACCAGCAGCGTGGACTCTCAGGCCTTGGTAGGAGGGAGCCGCTGGGGAGGGAGGGGAGGCAGACTTAGATTCAACTGTGCTTTGAAGATAGCAGGTCACAAAGGAGAGAGAGATAAAGAGACTGGGGAAGGGAGGGGGGGGGGAGCTTACTAAGTTACCTCACGACAACTACACAAGAAAAAAAAAAAAAAGATCGCTCTTGGAAATGACTGACCGTTGGCCTTCGTTATTCCCAGACTCTAGTAAAACCCTCCTTGAACAGCGCTGCGAGAGGCTGAAACATCGTTCGGTTTGTAGGTGGGAGGGTCAACAACCGTGACCTCATCTACAGGGCGTGGGCAGATATTAGGCTGCCGTTACAACTCTGTCCAGTCATTAGCTCCGTCAGATGGAACCTGGAACAACTGGAGGCTTCAGGCTAACATCACCAGGTTTTAAAGCCAGAGAGAGAGAAAGAGAGAGAGAGAGTCAGAGAGAAAGAGAGAGAGAGTCAGAGAGAAAGAGAGAGAAAATCAGAGAGAAATAAACACAGACGCAAACACACCAAAACACATTGTTTATCGACTGTAAAAATGCTTCTTTTTTTGTTGTTCCTGTGGGACCTGTATGTGACCTGTGTGGGACCTGTGTGTGCAGGTGTGTGTGCAGGTGTGTGTGCAGGTGTGTGTGCAGGTGTGTGTGCAGGTGTGTTTTTCCCCTCAAGCCTGATGTCATTTCACCCCACACACCCAAACACTCTCACACTCCCCCCACAGTCCTCCACACACCCCCACACTTGCCCTCCAGCTCCTGCTAAACCTGGTCCTTCCTTGCTTCAACTCTTAATTGGAGTTTTCTCTAAATCAGCCCTGGAGGGGCCACTAGAGGACTGCATAATTCATCCAAGTATGTCAGACATTCGTTTTTACGTTTGTTTAAAACGTTGAATCAAGAGATTATTTTTATTAACCTTTCGCTTGACTGGCAGGGAATCAGCATTGTGCCCTTGAGAGAAATTGATTAATATATCATACTGTGCGTGTGTGTGTGTGTGCCTCTGTGTGTGTGTGTGTGTGCCTCTGTGTGTGTGTGTGTGTGTGTGTGTGTGTGTGTGTGTGTGTGTGTGTGTGTGTGTGTGTGTGTGCGTGAGTGTGTGTGTGTGTGTTTGTGCCTGTGTATGTGCATGTGTGTGTGTCTGTGTGTGTCTGCCCCACCGAAAACAAATCTACAAAATTACATCAAACTTTACCACAGCCTTTTCCCAACTGTAGGACACACAGGAGATAAATGCAATTTACTATCAAAGTATTATTTAGTTCAAGTGCTCCTAAGGTGACATTGTTCTCTTAGCAGAGTTGGACATCAGTCCAAGAGGCATTACTACTATCTGGCAGTAACAAGGCAAAGCATTCTCCAGCCTGCTCCCATGATGCACTGCAGGAGAGACCTCCACCAGTGATGCTTGACTAATCATGTAAATTTGGTTTATCAGAGATGCGCCTGTGTATTGCGTTGTGTGTGTGTGTGTGTGTGTGGGTGGGTGGGTGGGTGGGTGTGTGTGTGTGTGAGAGAGAGAGAGAGAGAGAGAGAGAGAGAGAGAGAGAGAGAGAGAGAGAGAGAGACCAGCAGAGCTTCAGACAGCTGGTCTGGAGAGTTTTCTGGCTGTCAAAAAGCAATAAAACAAAAGCTTTGATTAACAGTTGTAATCAGAGCTAAAATATCTTGGAACAGGAACACAGAATTCTGCAATTTATGTTTCATGGATGAGTATGTATACATTTTAAAGCAGTGTATTTAATATAAGGCTTCATATTTTATGTAGGGCTTCATATATTATACATGTATTTTAGCATTTTTAAGCTTTATTACCGATATGAACTATCTCATTAAAGCACTTTCCTAGTACAGGATTCTGAAATCCTTCTGGCCCTTAAGGAGGATGGATATGGCTTAATCTGCATACTGTACACACCATCATTGATTCAATTACCAGGAGCTTAGGTTCTCTGATGTAACATTACAGCGTGTTCCTCAGGAGAGAAACTCAACATCAATTCAGCCTTGACAGAACTGTTTCTGGATCTCTCCACAGCAGAGCACACCCTAGCAGGACAACATAAACAACATAGACAACCAGTACACACACTGAGTCCAACACACACACACACACACACACACTCATAGAGTGGCTCATCATCTCAGTGACGATGTTAAATCATTTTTTTCTGATATTCGTCCAGTTCTGACTCCTCCTTGGAAGATGCTAAAGAATTCAAGTTAGGGAGTGTGATAGAGAAAGACAAGACGCTTTCCTCCCTCCCCCTCCCTCTTACATTGTCTCTTTCCCCCTCCCTCTCCTTCTTTCAGTATCCCCCTCCCCTCCTTCTATATGGCTCTCCTTCACACACACAAGCACTGAAACACACACACAGTACATATCCACACACACACACACACACACACACACACACACACACACACACACACACACACACAGAGAGCCAGTGACAGGTTCTGGGTCTCTGATCCCACCAACGCCAGCTCAGGGTCTTTACCAACAGGCAGCCTGCCATCTCTTTCAGATTAAACAGACAAAAAAAGATAGAGAGAGATGGATAAAGAAGGATGGCAGAGAGATACTGGGAGAAGCAGATAGCAGGATGAAAGGAGTGAAAGTGAGGTATAATTACTATCCCGGCTGTCTGCATGGATGGATGAGCTGTGTTTGCAGAGCTTTTGCTAACAAGCAGCACCTGAAGCCAGGCTCTCCTCCAGGAAGCAGCCCTCCTCTACAGGCTGATCTGTGTGTCAGACAGAAAGGCAAATCCAATAAAGTAGCGCCGATCTGCCAGGCTGCAGCCAGTATAATTGCACCTCTCTCTGCTCTGCGCTCACTGCTCAACACTACAACTCTCAATGCCAGAGAAAAGAGAGAAAGAGTGTGTGTGTGTGTGTGTGTGTGTGTGTGTGTGGGGGGGGGGGGGTTGTTGTTGAAAGTTTTCTTTGATAAGCAGTATTTTAAGCCAAGCTATCTTCTTAAGGATGTTGTTTCTTGCATTTCTCACATAGTTTTTTCTTGGTTATTTCTGTGGCTTGGCATCTGCTGAGAGAGGGAGAATGCAGAGTTCTGGGATACTTTCCTGTTGAAAGATGAGTGCAGTCAGTGTGTTTACGGGTGCGGATGTGCGGGCATGGAAAGAAGGGGAGACAGAGAGAGAGAGAAAATAAGAAAGATGTAGACAGAAATGGGAGATGGAAATGGAACGATAAGCATTTGTTAGGCGTACAAGTGTGTGTGTGTGTGTGTGTGTGTGTGTGTGTGTGTGTGTGTGTGTGTGTGTGTGTGTGTGTGTGCATATCTGTGTGTGTCTCTCTGTGTGAGTGTGTGTTGTGTATTTGTGTTTTATTGGTCGCTGTGATCACCGTATTTCAGGACCACAGTTCCATTAACCAGGCTCTGTTCCATGTGCTTTTACACTGCTGACTGTTCTGCCAATCTCTCCCTTCCTCTCCCCCTCTCTATCATTCCAGCCCTCAATCACAATCCTTCAAGCTCCCATCACCCTCCAACCAGCCGCCATCCAATCTATCCATTCTCCCCGTCGCTGTTCCACCCTTCTGCCTCATCCATCCATCTCTCTGATGTCTTCACCACTGCAGCACGCTGGGTCATCAGCCCGTCAAGTGTTCCCAGAATGCATCAGGGGAGGCTCTGCTAATTGTAGATTCATATTGGGAGATTGGGAGAAGTTAGGCTTGTCCATGTTCAGCCCATTTAGGAGCCTGTAATTAAACTGGAAGAGAAATGAACGACAGAGAGAACATGATGAAACAACTCTTGCCCAGCCATGAAGCACACGGCAGGGCAACAAAGCAGAGCTGTTCCAGATAGAACAAACACGGACAGCAAAGCCCCCAAAAAGCATGTTTAATTTTAGAAAGAACAATCCAGAACTCGCCTGTCTTTCTACAACCATCAATACCTTCCTTTTAGAGGAAGGGAGGAGAAGAGGGGAGAAGAGGAGGGGATGAGGAGGAGAAGAGGGGAGAAGAGGAGGGGATGAGGAGGAGAAGAGGGGAGAAGAGGAGGGGATGAGGAGGAGGAGAGGAGAGAAGAGAAGGGGAGGAGGAGGAGGAGAGAAGAGGAGAGGAAAGAAGAGAAGAGGAGGGAGGGAGGGAGGGAGGGAGGGAGGGAGGGAGGGAGGGAGGGAGGGAGGGAGGGAGGGAGGGAGGGAGGGAGGGAGGGAGGGAGGGAGGGAGGGAGGGAGGGAGGGAGGGAGGGAGGGAGGGAGGGAGGGAGGGAGGGAGGGAAGAGGAGAGGAGAGGAGAGGAGAGGAGAGGAGAGGAGAGGAAAGAAGGGGAGGAGTAGAGAGGTGAGGATAAGGATAACATAGAAGAGGGTAGGAGACAAAAGGATGGAAAAGAGGGAGAGGAGAGCGGAAGATAGGAAAGGACAAGAGAGGACTTAAATGTGGATGAATCTGACTAAATGAGGGAGAAGGAGGAAAGGAATAAGGAGAGGAAGTGAGATGGACAGAATGGATAGGGAGGTATGTGTGTCTCCTGAATTTCAACGGTAAGCCTGCATTAGACTGATAATGCCTCATTTGATTTCCCCTGAGCTGGGGAAGAGACACCCCCTCCCCCCATCCCCTCCTTCCCCTCTAATATCCTAAGAGTCATTTGCAGTGTGAAATGATATGCTAAAACCCAGGGATTAACACACCATGGCACCCAGTACCATTCCTCCTGACTGCAACCCTGCAAGGGACACTGGAGTCACTGAGTCTCTTTTCCGGTCACACACACACACACACACACAATAAAACCACTGGTGTCCGAATGTGACTTATCCAAGCCAATTGGGAGATTGTTTGCCCTACACTCAAACTTCCCCCAGTTTGTTTTTCAGCCAGACATGAGACAGTGAGGCACGGCAGTGAGGCACAGCAGTGAGGCACGGTAGTTAGGCAGAGCAGTGAGGCAGAGCAGTGAGGCACGGTAGTGAGGCACGGCAGTGAGGCACATAGCAGCGAGGCACATAGCAGCGAGGCACAGCAGTGAGGCACAGCAGTGAGGCACATAGCAGCGAGGCACAGCAGTGAGGCAGAGCAGTGAGGCACATAGCAGCGAGGCACAGCAGTGAGGCACGGCAGTGAGGCACAGCAGTGAGGCACGGTAGTTAGGCAGAGCAGTGAGGCAGAGCAGTGAGGCACGGTAGTGAGGCACGGCAGTGAGGCACATAGCAGCGAGGCACAGCAGTGAGGCACGGCAGTGAGGCACATAGCAGCGAGGCACAGCAGTGAGGCAGAGCAGTGAGGCACATAGCAGCGAGGCACAGCAGTGAGGCAGAGCAGTGAGGCACATAGCAGCGAGGCACAGCAGTGAGGCAGAGCAGTGAGGCACGGCAGTGAGATGAAACTGATGAAACTGAATACGACTGACATCATTCTAGCTCCTCATGAACTACTGGAACTCTCATCAAACCAGAGAGAGAGAGAGAAAAGCTTTAAGAAACAAGACATCAAGAGAGAGGGAGAGTGAGGGAGGAGATGAGAAGAGAGAGTAATCTGTCTTCCAGTACTACCTGAGGGTGTGAACCAGTGTGAAGTTACTACAGACCGTGAATCGGCTGTCAGTTGGCTGGGAATGCTTAATGAGATCATTCATCATCATCTGACCGTTCACAGACCAGGATATCCTGTCCTCCAATTGAGCTGAAGTTACTCAACATCACCTGGTATCACTTCAACAAAACCCCAGAAAACAGGAGATATATTAGGCAGGAAATATCCTTCTTTATGGTAAAAGAGCTTAGGTTTGGTCTCAGAGTTCAGCCCACCCTTTATAATTTACTTAGCAGTGCAAAAAAGCTTGCTTAAATATTGGCGGGGACAATTTTGTCGTTGGTGGGGACTAGTACCTAGTGTTCTCCCCTAAATCTACACCCAAGCTAACGCAATGCTCTCAGCAACATTGGCAAACCCCTCGACAATTGTAAATATGCGTTTGAGCTGAACGCACCTTATGAAACATGAGAAACATTGAGACTTGTCTTCTTCCCCTCATTTGTTCATCTCTCCTTTCCTCGTACGTCTATATCCCCTCCAGACCCTGATCCTCCCTCCCTCCCTCCCTCCCTCCAGTTAATAGATGGTGTGGGGTGAGGTCATGTGATTGGATATGCAGTATAGATCATCAGTAATGAGACTGACATTTGAATGGACCAGCTCTACTACAGCCTCACACACACCTACACACACAGGTACACACAGGCACACACACACACATTTACACATGCTGACACACACACATACACACACACACACTATAAGAACTGACGGATCAATCCGAGAACCACATCAATTGCACCCCACCTGATCGATGAGCCCCCAGGTCAAGCTGATGTATTCCTGGTCAGGATGTGTGTCTCAGTGTAAACTAGGAGAGGCAGGGCGAAGTTCTCACAGGAGAGGATCGCCATCAGACGAGTCATTTAGACAGAGGGGGGTTAACAGGCCTTCATCACACCATGAATAGGGAAAGGCAATTACAGTAAAGGTTGAGGACAGACCGAGACAGAGAGAGGAGGAGGGGGTCTCATTTCTACTGTATAGTCGTCAGTGTTGTCACTTAATGACAGTGTTTTCCTCTGCAACAGTGGTTGGGGCATTAAAGGGCCAATCACAGCACACCATGAGGTTCCTGCGTTAAGACTTGATTGCCAAAATGAAACTCAGTAAATGGGCCCTTTCACAGTCCCCTGGCCAAATGCAGACAGTGTTTCACTTACAGCTGAATCCAAACTATGCCCTTGATCATAAAAGCACACGAGGATGTACAACATGTTTCTCCCTGTACCATTATTGCTGATAATGCATTTGGACTGTGTCAGGTGCACACACACACACACACACACACACAAAGATTTGTTTTACTATCCTAGTGAGGACCAAAAATTCACTCAGGTGGTTTATAATCCTGTCATCCCTAACTCCAAACCCAAACTCTTTAAACCCCCAAATAGGCAGAGGAAAACGTCCAGAAGGTCATTTTTCTTCCAGGTTTACTGTCCTTGTGGGACGTCTGATCCCCACCAGGGTAGTAAAACAAGACCACACACACACACACACGAGGCAGGACAGGGAGCTCAGCTCTTCTGTCTCGCCTGTCACCTTCGACACCAGACCAGGGTGAGAGTTCAGTCAGTCGGACAACTTCCTCCCAGAGGAGTGACATTGTGTACAAACACATAACATGCCGCTACGCACACGCACACACACACACACACACACACACACGCACAAACACACACACACACACACACACACAAACACACACAGACACACACACACACACACACAGACATAAGAGCTAGGAACACACATACACACAGAACCACCTCTATGTACACACACACACACACACACACACACACACACACACACACTGAAATTGGTGAGTGCTCATGGTCAATCATCCATGAAGGTCAGGGAATTGCACCGACAACCTTGAAGTATAGTCATAAACATCTGATGAGTGGGAGAGCAGTGTGTGTGAGTGTGTATGTGAGTGTGTGTGTGTGTGTGTGTGTATCTGTCTCAAGGTGTGTCTCTGTCGGTGAAGATTGCTGCCATGGACTGTTAATAACACACAACATTAAGTTTCCGTAGCATAATCATTCTACATGTTTTATAATGAAAATCATTCGACTGCAATACAATGCAATCACAGGTGACCACCACACATCAGCCTACACCAGTCTGTAGTGTTATAGGGTCATTACACTGTTTCTACATTATACAGATTAAAAAAAGGTTTAGTAGTAGGGAACAGATCTGTCACGCTAGGAAACAGCCTAGACATAATTAGACGCACACACACACACACACACACACACACACACTCACAAACAGGTTGTAGTTCTGGACCCTGTCATGATATGGTAACAAACCTTTGCAACATATTTAATAATTTGAACAGTATGACGGACAATCCTGAACGCCTCAGCCACACATCCACTCCCTTCAATAATTCATCTAAGTGTTACTGCAGGTGCTCTGAGGAGGCTTTTGGTGGTAAATACAACAGCAGATCCACATTTGTATTCGTCCTGTGTGCTTCTGTGGGATCAAGATGACCAGCAGGATACAGCAGCAGAGCAGGCTGGGAAGGAGACAACTGCTGAAAAGGGCCGGGGTGCGTTCACCAGCACACCAAGTGCTGCTACGTTTAGACTGGTTGGAATTTTGAAACATAAATGGACCATTTCCACGTCAAATGAGTATTGTACTCACTAGACAGACAGACACCACAGGTAGACAGGCAGACAAACACACACAAACAGACAGACAGGCAGACAGGCAGGCAGGCAGACAGATAGACTGAGGTCCTTAACGGCAATTACGCAATTTTTCTGTCAGGTTACCATGACGAGATTAAAGCACAAGAGCCCATTACGTAGCAGAACACTGTGCTGCCTTCCATTAACCAGCTGAGTAGCTTTCTGTCCAACCCACTGGGACCAAGGAAAGTTCCTCTCAACTTCCTGAATAGGTGGAGGACATTAGCATTCTGCAGCAGCTCCGCTTCGCAATGAAAGGGGCTATTTGTTATCACAAGCTGTTTGTAATTGTGCGATTTGCACTCGCACACAAATGCCAGGGCTGTGTGTGTGTGTGTGTGTGCTACTTTAGAATTACTGTCAAGGAGTCACGGGAACTGATGCTGAGGTGTTAAACCTAATGAGTATTTATCATGGCAAAAATAAAAGCCCAATTCTCTTCCCATCAAGAAAAACTCAATCAAAGTTGTGAACAAAGATATCAGTCACAGAACAGTTAGACACCAGTTTACGCTGGAAACATTGTGATGATGTATGTGCCAATAACGCATCCGGCTGAACTCTTACTCATCCAGAGAGGAAGAAAAAATTTTAAAAGAAGAGCGTAGAGATGTTGCGTGTCATGGCCGCCTGACGCTTCCTGTGAGCCTGCCTGGACACCAGCAGGGGGCAGAGTGCCGTGTTAGACTGTGATGGAGAGAGAAGAGGACAGGAGGAAGAGGAGCAGGGAGGAAGAACAGGGGAGGAGAGCGGACTTGGAGAGCAGGAGATAAGAAGAGAGTGGGAGTGCAGGAGGAGGAGGAGGAGGAGGAGGAGGAGGAGGAGGAGGAGGAGGAGGAGGAGGAGGAGGAGGAGGAGGGAGGGAGAATGCTGAGGGTTGCCATCCTCATCCTCAACAAGCTCGATCATTTATCAGAATTAGAGAGGCATTAGCAGACTTTCCTGCTAGCAAGGAGCCACTTAGCTGCCAGTCCAGATGAGTGCTCTGAGCTAAGGAGCTACTCGCTCACTGGCAGGCTGGCTTCAAGCACACACACCCGGAGGAGCAGAGAGGAACCCAATCCAAACTCCAGGGTACTGGAGGTTCTACCTGGAGGGACGCTCTCAGGGGCAGAGTTAGACTGAATACAAGACCGCATACAAGGACGTCATCGCAATTTGTAAGTACGGATTTGAGAAGATCTGCGGCTGTTTGTAATTCGCGCCCTTTTCCCTGCTACGATTGACTTGATCTGACTCGATTGGAACATGCTGAAATTCTACATAATGACAACCAGCCAATACTTTCTACATCCTCAAAATAGGCAAAGGCTCATGGGTAATCAACAGATACATCTCATCTTTCGTACAACAGTGGCAAACAGGATACCAAACCCTGGCCTTGCGTTTATAATTGTGCTGTCTTGAAATAGCTTCATTAGAGCCAACACAGATTATTGATAATATTTATAATATCTCTATGCTACTTGGTTGACCTTGTAGGGGAAACTTCTAAAAGCTTTTTTGTTCTACTCCCAGGGTCAACGATTTCACCAAGGTTCCATTTAACGTTCTTCCACCGTTCTACTGTTCTTTAAGACGTCATTACTCATTATCAGGCTTTATTTCTCCCACTCTGGGATTAAGATATCAAGCACATATCAAATAAGGGATTAGTGGTAACATTGCTAGGCTTGCCAGCAATGAATCATTTCACACAGATGCTATTAAAGAACATTAAACAATGCAATTCATATACAGACCTACTATATGTTAGAAACTGCTCGGATATAGGTGTATCCATCACGACCGCACAGATCGTTTACGATTGCAAATGAGCGGGAAAACGTATTAAATTGTCTTTACTATCTACATTTCAGAGAGGGGTATTAAACATGGCACCCAGACCTTGTTAACAGACGATTGCTTGGAAGGAGCGTACAGCAGCACATCAGTCAAGGAGCGAGACGCAGAGCCTCTCTCTCGGCCCCGTTCTCTTACGCTTGAGCGAGTCGCATAGACTTTCTCTCGGCCCCGTTCTCTTTCGCTTGGCTGCATTAGTGTCCACGGCGCCCCGCTGACTTTGCCCGCCTCACCTTCCTGCAATTATGAGCAGGCGGAGTAGGAGACTCGCCATTTGTTCAGGATGTGAGTTCGACGTTAATGGAACCCCTGATGAAAGCAATCTTCTTCTCAGCAAACCAGAACCTGTCCATTATACTCTCTACTTTTAATTAGAGAGAGAAATGGACGCGTGGACAACTTTAAAATAAAGACTGTACAGAGAATTCTTAAAAAAAATTTTCCCTCCTCAGAAAGAATAGGGTAGTTCACTCGACTCAGCTTGATATAAAAAAATAATACTGTGCGTGGTTAAGTAACCTATTAATAAATGTGTTGTTTGCCAGTTGGGTTTCTATGCGGAATGCAAAATGTTGTGATCTTCTCCCACCTGGTGAGGATAAGCGTGAAAAAGATGGATGTGGTTTGGTTGGTTTCCTTGTGCTTTCACTACCAGCGTGCAAACACGTTTCATTCATTCTTCATTCAACTCTCTCTAACTGTCAGGTTTACACTGATGAACTGATGAATACGACACAAAGAGAAGCTCTGTTTGGTTTTGGGATGCTTTCGAATGCGGTGAAACTTTCACCCTGACGGTGCGAAAAAAACAAAACGGATACAAATGACCTAAATTAGCAGTGAGTAACCATGGGATCAATCTGCTTTGTTTCTGCTGAAATGTGGGATTAAAGACCTCCCCTCACAAGAATCCAGAGTAATGAGCTGTGAATAGTGATTGGTCCTCCACCCTGTAGGAAAGGCTGTGAGGGGCACAGAGACACACCAAGCTGGAGAACAGCTATCACTGTCTCGAGCGTCACGTTTGAGAGTGCAGTTAGGTGAAAGAGAAGAGAGAGAGAGAAAGAGAGACACACACAGAGAGAGGGAGATAGCCCGACACAGAGAGAGAATGAGAGAGGGAGAGAGAGAGAGAAAGAGAGAGAGAGGGGGGTATGAGTTATTTAACCAGCACAATCCTTCACCCACCCCACAGGGTAGGAGTGTGAGAATCTGCGATTGTGTCAGTCCACCTCTGGGTCTGTTTCAATGAACTGTCAGTTGATCCAGAAGGAAGGTGGTGGCAGGTGGGGGGGTGGGGAGGGGGTGCTGACATTTACCCAGTGAGGCCCAGTGGAATACTGCGTCAACTAATTATCTTGACTTTTTTATCTCATTTGGCGATGAACTCTGCCTGAACCTCCCCCTTGCATGCGGTCCTCATTGCTGTGGATGAGAACAATGAATGCACAGCAGAGTCTGGGATGAGGAGCTGGCCGGCTGGCTGACTGGCTGGCTAGTTGATTAACTGGTTGTCTGGCTGGTTGACTGGCTGACTGGCTGGCTGTCTGGCTGGTTGATCGGCTGAGTGTCTGGCTGTCTGGCTGTCTGGTTGGTTGGTTGGTTGGTTGATTGGCTGACTGTCTGCCTGCCTGGCTAGTTGGTTAACTGGCTGTCTGGCTGGTTGACTGGCTGACTGGCTGGATGGTTGGTTGATTGGCTGACTGGCTGGTTGACTGGCTGACTAGCTGGCTGGTTGACTGGCTGACTGGCTGGCAGGTGAGATGGAAAGCAGCCTCCACATCATCCCAGACTCACAGCAAAATGTTCCTGTGTTGACAGCAGTTGGGCTTTAAGGTCACGTTCAAAACCGCTGACTCTATAAATCTGTGGCCCGGTCATTTGTCCTTCCTGAGCAAGGTTGTTCAACCTTGTTCCTGGTCACAAACAGTGGACACTGGCAGGCATGGAACAGCTGAGGTTATGAGATGTTGTGTTTCGGTCACAGTGCCTGATGGTTGAGATGTGGTTAGTGAATCCAGACCATTCCTTGACTTCTCTAAGCCCTATTTGCACATCACTTTGGATGAAATCTTCTGCTAGAAAAAATAAATTTTAAAATGTGCTGTTCTGTTTGAGGAGCTGGATGGAGAAGCTGTCCCTGAGCATTTCATTTTCTGGCTAAACTCCAGGTTTTCAGTGAGATGGTGTCTGAAGAATTCTGCAGTGGTAATCACAGCGTTCTTCACTTTGGATTGGGATGTTTCCAGACAAAAGTCATATCGAAATGACAGTGAAAATGTCCTCTCTTCTACCGCCTTCAAGACATAACGCGTCCCTCTGACCCTGTCCACTCTGATTGGGTTGCCACGGCACCCGGAGGGACACTTCCTGGAGCTGAGTGACAGATTCACAGGGCCCACATCCGATCACTCTCTCTCTGAGGGCATCTTTTTTACTCGAAAGAAAGACACATGAGCACACACACACACACGCTGTTCATCTCCTCTCACACACACACATTCCACTTCCCCAGAGTCCCATCCTCAGCCTCTACCAGCCTCTTCCAGCACCAGCCCTCACCCCAGCCTCAGCCTCTACCAGCCTCTACCAGGTCCAGCCCTTACCCCAGCCTCAGCCTCTACCAGCCTCTACCAGCACCAGCCCTCACCCCAGCCTCAGCCTCTACCAGCCTCTACCAGCACCTCCCCTCACCCCAGCCTCAGCCTCTACCAGCCTCTACCAGGCCCAGCCCTTACCCCAGCCTCAGCCTCTACCAGCCTCTACCAGGCCCAGCCCTCACCCCAGCCTCAGCCTCTCTGTGTTGGCAGGCTAGGCTTCTGCTGTAGCTTCTCATCTCCACTGTCTAACAAGCGTGGAAGAAGGGAGAGAGGGAGGCAGCTAGGCCTGTGTGTGTGTGTGTGTGTGTGTGTGTGTGTGTGTGTGTGTGTGTGTGCCAGGAGACCCAAGACCAAAGAGTTTGGATTCCAAGCTCATCTTAAGAGAACAGTTCCAGCCCTGTCCTGATTTCCCTCCTAGTTCCTAAGCCAGAGGAACATGTCTTGGCTCTTACTTGACACACTCTGGAGAACTTACAAACTTCCCTCATGTATCAAGTGGATTATCTACTACAGCATGGAAGTAGTAACTGAAATATTTATATCAGTGATTTAATAGTACATGAATTAACTGAAACAGTGCATTGGTGCAGTAATAATAACAGACATATCGACCAAGACGGACCGTAACAAAGTACAAGTATTTGTTACTAGTAGTATTTTGTAGTATTTAATACTATACTCTAATGGGCTCTTTATACTCTTTTGAAAATTTCCCAAAAATTGTTGAGAGATAAATAATATAATTTATAAACAAAAGTAACTGACGAGTACTTCGTTGAGTAAAGGAGGTACTGTTACCATGGAGGTACTTGCAGATCGCAGTGTTGCCTGCCAGCCATGCTGGAGCGTTGCTGAATTGTAGCACACCTGACGTAAACTACTAATATAGTATCTTCCTATTGAAGCATTTGGCTCTCCTCACTTAACCTACCCTGCTTTCTAGATTACCTAATGTCTGGAAACTGAGTTAGCCAGAAACATAACTGTAGCTGTCCCCTTGAAACCAACAAAATATGCAAAAGACAATTAAATTGTAATGCCAAACAACTGTAAATATATGTTCTCTTGCCATCGACCATAATGCAGTCATTTAGCATGAACTGGTTCCATTTTGGTCCATAAGAAATGTGTTACTTGGCTGTTCTATCTGGCCAAATCAAAACCAGCAAACTTACATAATTCAAGAGAGAATGAGTAAAAAAACCTTTGCTGCAGCTCTGCAGGTTAATCCGGCCATGGTGCTAAACCCAGGATCTATTTCAGGTCCTGGTTCTAAACACTGCCTGGTGAAAGCTAAGTCACTCCTCCTCCTGTCCTCTGTCTTTCCTATCTACTTCTGTCCTTCCTTGTTCTCTCTCTCTCTCTCTCTCTCCCCCCCCACCTCCCTTCTCACCCTCCCTCCTTCCCTCATACTCAGTGTTTTTTTTGTACCAATCAGCTTTGTCAAAGACCCCTTGGGTGATTCTGTTTCTTAGCCGGGTTTTGACCTGAGAGCATATCCTGACTTAATACCTCCAAGCAGCTTTGCCCTACCACATATCCTCAGCCCTAACCCTAACACAGCCTCCCTCCTCCACCCCTATCTTAGCCCTAACACAGCCTCCCTCCTCCACCCCTATCTTAGCCCTAACACAGCCTCCCTCCTCCACCCCTATCTTAGCCCTAACACAGCCTCCCTCCTCCACCCCTATCTTAGCCCTAACACAGCCTCCCTCCTCCACCCCTATCTTAGCCCTAACACAGCCTCCCTCCTCCACCCCTATCTTAGCCCTAACACAGCCTCCCTCCTCCACCCCTATCTTAGCCCTAACACAGCCTCCCTCCTCCACCCCTATCTTAGCCCTAGCACAGCCTCCCTCCAGTCTCAACTCTCCCCCACCTCTCTCCTGCCCAGTCCAACAGTCTCTCATCCCACACTTTTCACCTTCTTCCTTCTCAATCACACACACGCGCACACACACACACACACACACACACACACACACACACACACACACACACACACACAAACACATTGAGCTTAGGGATGACCTGACATGGAAGTCATCCATAGAGGCTGGGGGAGTCTGAGGACAGGAGGTTTCTGCTGCTTCTCTGTGAGGCTTCTGTGACACACGAGTCACACATGACTTTTCTCCAATCACAGACCACCCTGGCCGACACTGACAACGCGCACAAGAAGCCCTCCAACCCGCCTGGCCCTCCGCCAGCCGAGCATGAAGAGAAATCACAATAGATTAAAAAGGTTACTCTGCATGCTGCAACGCTCACCGCTCTCCTCCCCTCCCCACCCGCTCTCTCCCTTGATCTCTCTCTTTTTATTCCATGTCTCCATCCCTTTCATCATTTCTTACTTTCTCCCTCCGTATCACCCTCTCTCATCTGCCATGAATACTTTAGCTCCTTAGATTTGATCCCAGCCGTAGTTTCCTGTACACTTCTATCTATATGAGCTGTGACTGTTTCTTCTTCGCTGAGGGTTGAATCGGAGGGAGTCTGCTATTGATTAGTCAGCCTGTTCGTTGGAATATGTCAGCCATAGGGATCTGCTGGACCAGATTGAGAGGTAAAGTCGGTAGACATCGTAGATGAAGTCATTAGATGCCTTCAAAAGGGATTGATGCGTGGGCTTCTGGACAGAAAGATAGATCACAAGAGGAATCTGACATGCGGACGATCTCGGAGGGAGGAAATGATTTCCTGTTCTGAAGTCGAGTGGAAAACCAAGTCTTCCTCCCACGCTGATGACTCAGAGACGGTCAATTATATGATCATGTGTCCCTGTGTAATTACAAAGCAGCTGAAGAACGTGAACTTGATGACGATGACAGATAATTCAAAGTTCAACTCTTAAGAAACAGGAAATGTGAATGTTATCTGAATTCTAGGCTCATGAGGAAGAGTAATTGTAATGTAATATACCACCATATCATATATCTACATTAACCGCAATTAATTTCAATATTACAGAAGAACGTATGCTTTAGTGTCTCTTTAGTTCTTAATTTAAAATCGTTATCATTTACGGCAACCTTAAAACTGAACACATTTCACTTTGTGACTTTCTACACTTTCTTTTCAACATTCAGTCAACATTTAAAAGTACTGTGCGTCTGTGAGATAGGGGAGAAGTTTTGAAGGCTGAGATCGATGAGGAAGCTGCCTCTGTCCCTGTATGCTGTCTACAGTTCAGATAATGAGTTCCAATGGAAACGGTCAGCGACACGCATCCATTTATAGACAATGTCACTGATAATTTGAAACATTTCAGACAAACTCCCATCATGCAGGCCGAAGGAAAAAAAAAGATCAATAGTTCTCTACTGTCAAAATAAGATAAATTGCGTATTTCTATTTCAAGACTACGACTTGAATCAAAGTTATAGTCGATAAACCTTGATAGTTTTGGCTTCAGCAGACTTCAGATATCACCTTGAATGTCAGCCAAAGTAAACGAAACATAAATGCTGAGGACATTCAGAATTACTATAATTTAGCTTCCTTCTTCTTGTGGCGTTACCAGGGGCACGGAGCTGCAGTCTCCCTGCTTCGCCTGTCCATCAGTGGCTGGTTATGGAGAGCAGCAGGGGGTGCCATTAGTGAACTCAATGCTACCTGTCATTTGGCAGTGTGCAGGCCTGAGCTAGTGCGTCTGCTGCTGTTATAGCCCCGGGCTGATGCAGCAGGTCAGCTGCGCTGGGGAAGACATGCCCTCATCTCTCTGGATGAGTAGAGCAGGCTAGTGCAGATCATGAACACTTGGGTGAATTACATCAATGGTAGCTTAGGTTGCTGAGTGCTCAACTTGAGGGTTGTCTTTTGTAAAATAAAGGAAGGGAGGTGGGTAGGGGAGGATGGGTTAAAAAAGATAACTCTTGGAAATGGAGAGCGATATGTTGGAGGCGGTGAGGTGGTGGGGGCGGGGGGGGGGGGGCGGGGGGGGGGGTAACTGTGTCAACAGCTCTTAGGATGACGCGTGTGTGATGACAGAGGAGCAGATCCCTGCCTGAACTCATCGACAGCCATCTCTGGGTTTATCTCATCTCACCCAGGCTCGTCAGCCCCATGTCCTGCCCAATTCCTCAGCCAGTCTGAGTCTCCTGTGGTCGTCACGGTAATGGGGGATCCTGATAACGAGCAGAGGCAGTGTTTCAGCTGAGAGGGGAGGGGGCTGTCTTTGAAGTGCAGATCTCAGAGAGGTGGGGGGCGGAGCTAGAGGCTAACTAGCAGGGAGATGTTCACTCACTTTGGTTAATATTGGAAAGAAAAAAAAGTCAGCCTTGTTCTCTCAAGTTATTTTTCACTTTAAATTGCTCTCGACCCTTCCAGTACTTTTCTCTACTTCCCTCTCTCTCTCTCTTTCTCTTTCCCGCTCTCTTCCTCTTTTATAGCAATTAAGCGTCCTGAAGACTGAGTCCTTGCTTGCTGGGAAGTCTTCAGTTGACACTCAGCAAGACTCACTTATATAATATTCCTACACTTCTTTTCATTTTTAGCTCCAAACTTAAATGGGCTCAGATGACTGATGTTTACATGCATAAGTAGAGTGAAATTCTGGACTGTAAAAACAGGAATTCATGCCTTGCCTGGTGTAAAAGTGCGTTGCACCAACGCTCTCTTCTCTTTGATACTACAAGAAGTCAGGGGAGTCGTGTGGCTCGATGGTTAAGACGTTGGGCTCGTGATCGGAAGGTTGCGTTGTTTGATTCCTGGCTGTGACTGCATGATGTTGTGCCTGTTTGGCAAGGCACTTCACCCTACTCCCTCAGGAGGGAATGTCCCTGTACTTGCTGTAAGTCACTCTGGAGAAGAGTGTCAGATAAATGAATACATTTGAAATGTAAAATGTAAATGTACGAAGGTTGAGGAAGCGTGTGGTATTGCTCTGGAGTCAGGTGGCTCAATGGTTAAGGCGTTGGCCTCATGATCGGAAGGTTGTGAGATTGAGGCCCTGCTGTGGCTATATGATGTTGTGTCTTTGGGCAAGGCACTTCACCCTACTTGCCTCAGGGAGAATGTCCCTGTACTTACTGTAAGTTGCTTTGGATAAAAGCGTCTGCTAAATGAATAAATGTAAATGCTCTGCAGTAAGAAAGCTAGCATTTTCTGTCTGTCTTTAGGCATGTTGTCTTCCAAGGAATCCTCTGATCTCAGATGGTAGCTGTATTAATGCATGTATGTACTCACACACACCATCCTATGAGGCCTAGCCTCGTGCTGTTCAACATCCATCAGGGAGGGTCTGTCTCCGTTATATTGACAAACGACTTAATTAGCTGACACTAGTCAGGCAACGACAGGATTAATAGCTTGTTGTCTCCCCCTCATTATGCAAGCTAATGGTGTCATCTTCTAAACAGATCCACCAAGCCCAAATACAATGCTGGAGTCATGCTATCGCTAACCTCCCTGATCAGGAACACATCAGGTTCAACATGTTCTGGCTACCTGCCAACTGGGTATCCTGGACACAGCTACAGATACTACACTTTGATTTTACATTGGTACTTGCGGTGGTTTATATGCCCCCCTCTGTACAGCTATTGCCCACTTTTTACAATGATTTGATCTTATCTTTATCTTATTTAAGTTCCATTTGTGTTCTTTGTTTGCTCCATCCTGTCACAGCAAAATCCATGTTTGTGTAACTTGCATGGCGAATAAAAACAAATTCTGATTTTGATAACACGTTTGATATTTAATAACAGAAAAATCCAGCCTATCTCAATAGTCCTCAGTGCTGCTAGTGCCTGGCTCATCTGCAGTGGTCTACAGTGGTCTTCAGCTCCACAGTATTCTGACCAGGATTTACGGACTGTATTTCATGTTAGGCCCGATGCCCCAGTGAGATCAGTGTGTGTAGTGAGTGTGGTCCTCCTCTCCATTAGACCAGAGGTCTGGGAGGCAGCTCCACTCTGTGGTAAAGCTTCCTAGCGTCGTGTACTCTCATGAGGAGATCCTCTCTTTCTGCCTGGCTGTTGAAAGAAAGCCTGAGTTTCTCCTGCTGCAGGAGAACAACAATCAAAGCATAAAGAGGAACGAAGGCTTCAGCGATGGTCTTAAGGGGATCAAAACTAGCCTCTCTCTCTCTCTCTCCCTCCCTCTCTCCGCATCCTGGAAGCGTGGCCACAGGAGTGTGATGAGATGGAGCGGTTAAGAAATCCTTTGATGTGAAACAAACAAAAAAATACTTTCCAAACTATGTGTCCCAATTGCAGTTAGAACGTGAGGATGATGATGTATTAGATCGGCCGTTGATTTCATACAGCAGCTTTCAGAAAGTTCTAACTAGATTTGTCTGTCTCTGATCTCATCGTCTCATCTAGTATGCATAGATCTATATCTGAATAGAGTGTGAGAGGTTTTTTTTTGTGTCTGTTCCAATATGTATCATGGCTGGCTTTCCTGGAGAGTTGGATAGCTGGCAGGGTGGTTGGTTGGTTATTTAGCCAACTGGCTGGCAGGCTGACTGACTGGTTTACTGGCTGACTGAAAGGCTGTGGCTAACTGACTGACTCAGTATGAAATATTGAGGCAGGTGGAATTCTGGAAAGAGTATCTGTGCTGAATCATGTGCCAGCTGGGAGCAGAGGAGTTGATGGTGTTCTTTCCACTGGGGAGGAATACATTTATCTTGGTCTTTTCTCACGTTCCATGAGTGACAGAGCTTTGTCCTGTGTTATGTGTGTTCTCTCTGCTTTATGTCCTCAACTTTTATCGTTGTGTGGTGAGTTTCTAACAAATGAGTGACAGTAAAAAGAAGAAAGAACAAACAAAAAAAATTGTATGTAAAATAACTGAACGTTTAGAGTCATTTCAAACTCCATCATCTATTTATCATCTGGTTGGTTGACGTGACAGTATGTGCTGTTGCCAACTCGTTCAGTCAAACCAAAGCTTTTTCTGTTTCCTGCATCTGTGCCAAGGCAGCTGCCTGGTGCAGCGGTGCTGTCTGCCATGTCTCCAGCACGTATCCCATCCCCTGACAAGCAGAGATTAACAAACACATTTCCATTACTGCTCCTCAGCAGCGTACCTGTCATGGAACACCACTCGTGGACGAGGATAAGTGCTGCTTCACACTGTACAGCAGACACAGTCGCTTCTCTCAGCTCAAAACAAAACACTTACGGCCTCGGAGAGGAAAAACAACACAGCCTGAGAGAGCGGGAAGCATGGATAGGCATCTGACATGGCCGTGTGTCAAGGATCAGAATGCTGTCTGACTGCCTGCCTGGATTGCTTCCAATTACAAACAGAGAGAGAGAGAGAGAGAGAGAGAGAGAGAGAGAGAGAGAGAGAGAGAGAGAGAGAGCAGATGGATGGATGGAGTTACAGAGGTAGAGCGAGTCCGGAGGGCCGGAGGGAGAGACGGAGTGAAGGTGAGAGGAGGCTACAAAGAGAGGGAGAAAACGGAGGAAGAGTCTGAATAAAGAGAGGGACTGGAAAAGAGAAGGAGATGAAATGAGATGAAATGAGAGAGAAGCGGGTGGAGGAAGGGAGGGAGGGAGAACGAGGGAGGGAGCAGAGAGGGTAATTGCTCCTCTGGGGTGGATGCATCACCGTGGTATTACTCATATCCTTCCATCAAGCTCCTCCTGCTGAGCGACTGGCTCCCAGAGACACGACCTTCCACCAGGAAGCTACGGTTGCCATTAATGACATTTAATAACCGTAAGATACACCAGACCAGGATCACACTGAACAAATAGCATTCAGACTCCTGACACAAACAGGGAGGGAGAGAAGTAAATCCATACTTTTTTCAAGCGGAGCACTTTCTTCTTCCATGGTGAAGGAACTTACTGTAAGAACTGTACGGAACAGTTTTGTGACAAGAAGAACAACAACAACCTTGAGGAGGGTGTGATGAAGAAAGCGCTTTGTCCGTCACTTCATAAACGGAGTGACAGTTCAGTTGAGTTCTGGATTAAGGCAAGAGCACATTCTTTTATAGGGCACAAGAATGTAAACATAGAAAGTGACAGTCAGGCGGTAATGAAGTTACAACAGTCTTCAGAGAAGGTGTGTTCAGTAGTGATTAATATAAGTACACAGGAAATCCAATTTCTTCCACAGGTGAAAGAGTCCAAGGTTTAATCCCAGTGTTGCACTAGTGTATTCCACATCTCTTCCTAACCACAATATAGAACCACTCAACCCTGAAATACCACCAATATTCTAAATATCAACGAAACGTCCTGAGAAAAAAGTGACTTAAGTCACTGTCTCCGAATTTGGAGGATGTAATCTTCATAGAGTATAGTAATATGTAGCTGTTTACACCAAAAGAACCACATGGAAGATGGTGTTTGCGTACTTAAGCAGACCAGACAGTTAAGCATATGTCTTGAAACAGTTCGCTTCTGTGTTCGGATACAACAAATCTGTTTGCCTAGCAACAACACAGACACAATTTTCTGTAAAGAGATTGTCTTGGAGATAAATAAAAACACAGTCTGCACGACTATAATCTCAGTACCTAGCACTGAAACAAACATCCACATTTCTGACAATTGTCAATTGTGTTCCCAACAATGTCTGCCCTTCAGGCAGATGACAGAGGCCATATAAGACACTCCTGGTTGTGTGTTTTTCATTTCAACACAGCATTCACCTCATCGACAAGGCTTTCATGGTGAGAGCTGGATGTCGAAACTCTGTCTACAAAGTGAGTTTGCAGTTGGTACAGATGTACAGATCTTTTATATATAACAGCAAAGTGTTAATCAACCTAACATCACTGCCGAAATCATCTTCTGATCAACGTACGCCTGCACACGCAGCCTCTCTTGCCTGGCATCTGTCAGACAGGAGAGGAGAGAGGAGAGGGAAGGGCAGCTAGGAAAGAAGAACAGGAAAGAGGAGGAACTTTGCCACCGTGTTGACGTCAGCGTATCAGTTTAACGATCACAGCTAATACTGGTCCTCTCTTCCTCTCAGTCTACAGGTTGACCTTTGACCTGCTCTGATATGTTGTAAAAGTCTGCTCCTACATGACAGACGTTGCGTCCTGCCATCATTAGAACAGATTCACTGTTTTGTTCAATCACTTCGAACTTAGCGTCCAGTTTTTCTCAGGGATGACAGCCTCGTACACACCAACAACATAACTGTTTTTCACACACAGACACACACGCACACTGAGGTGTTGATGAGAGACAGTGAGTGAACAGGAAGGACATTAACATCAGCAGATAGAGCTCCCCTCCCTGAAGTAACAGTGCTGTTACCGCCATCATTACCTCACACACACACACGCACACGCGCGCACACGCACACACACGCACGCACACACGCGCACACACACACACGCACGGAGCGACTGGGCCTCGTCTGTTGACCTGCTCTCTTATCCATCACAGTTCACAGACAGCTGTGTGTCTTGGAAGCCTGCAGGGTGAAACTAACAAAACACAACCCATTCCAGGACACACACACACTCACACACACACACACACACACACACAGATAGGCAAACACACAGACAGACACACACAGGGACATACACACACACAGAAAGACTGACCAAACACACAGACAGATACACACTCAGAGACACACACACGGACGGTGTTTGTGTGGGTATGTGTGCAGTTATGTTTGCTTGTGTCTATGTCTTTGTTGTGCTAACTGTCTTCCAGTGTGTGTGTGTGTGTGGGGGGGGGGGGGGGGGGGCAAGGTAATGTGTGAGCATGGCATCTTGCTTTAACACTAAACATGACCATAATGTGAACCTCTATTACGCGACTTCCCCTCGCCTCCGAGCGGATTTCCTGTTAAACCGAATTGGCCCAACAAATAATAAAAGCAGCTAAAGTGCGTGCGTGAGCCCAAGGCCTCTGCTGCACATTAAAAGCAAATGAAGTTTCATGGACGTCGTTGTTCATGAGGTCCAGTGGAGGTGGAAGAGACAGCTTCACAATGGTAACAGATGAGGGAGAGAGGCGGGCTGAAGAGGTACTTACTCAGGTGGGTCCTCAGAGCGCCGTGTGAGACTGCTGGAGGGGAGGCAGGAGCCGGGCCAGCCTGACTGATGCTCCCCATTAGGAGAGACAACATGTGACCAGGAGAAGAGAGATTCATTTCAGAGCTTAACCACCAAGGATGTGTCCTCTGGGTGCCTGTGTTACAGTAGGTGTGTTATATAAGCACAGATTATCTTAACTTGAAGTGCCAGTACAGCTGCTATACCAGGGAGACTACTTTCTATAAAATACCCTAAATTGGTTAAGATTGTTCAACTCGCATTAGATAGCATGTCAGGGTTTCAGGCTCCTCTAGTGGACGTGGGAGGAATAGCAGGCTGGCTAAAATCATTTGATCGTTCTGGAAACGTTTAGTTCTGAAGTGACGTACAGGGGGATTTGAATCTGCAACCTTTTAATAACCAGCAGTCAAATGCCCCCCCCCCCTCCCCCCTGACCTGAGGATGGGGGGGTGATTATGAGGGGTGGATGTGTTGGGCTGGTTAGCGAGGTGGAGTGGTAGATAGAGTATGTATGGATGAAACTCTTTCACATACATACACACACACACTCACTCACACACACACACACACACACACACACACACACACACACACACACACACACACACACACACACACACACACACACACACACACACACACACACACACACACACACACACACACACACACACACACACACACACACACTGCTACAGTAACACTTGTATTTGGACTGATTCATTCCCATGCATGAATGTTCCCTGTATCTAACACTGACCCAAATGCAGACCAGCCCCGGACACACACACACACACGCTCACACTCACACACACTCACACACACTGTAATTAGAGATTAGAGATGTGTTCGCTGATGAGTCTCTAGGGAACCATGGTTCTAAAACAGAGAAAATAGCTCCTTTAATAAAACCTGCTCCCCTGGAACACAACATTCCATGAGAAAAGCATTCCCATCAGCTATCCATAACCTTTCGT
>CM059296.1:13270000-13290000 GCA_030340665.1 Neosalanx taihuensis | reverse complement strand
TTAGAGCACTGATGGCAGAGCTGACCCTGACCGGCCTGTCCATGACCCTTCGGCACGCATCCATACGACACGCTAACGCATCCATACGACACGCTAACGTATCCATACGACGCGCTAACGCATCCATACCACACGCTAACGTATCCATACGACGCGCTAACGCATCCATACCACACGCTAACGCATCCATACGACGCGCTAACGCATCCATACCACACGCTAACGTATCCATACGACACGCTAACGCATCCATACGACATGCTAACGCATCCATACGACACGCTAACGTATCGATACGACATGCTAACGCATCCATACGACACGCTAACGCATCCATACGACACGCTAACGTATCCATACCACACGCTAACGCATCCATACGACATGCTAACGTATCCATACCACACGCTAACGTATCCATAAGTGCAGCACAGCTCTGGAAGCCTGGAGCTACCTGCCCTGCTCAGGGCTACAACAGCAGGAGGATGGAGCCACCTCAGTCTGCCAGGTTAGCCCCTGCCTCCCTCCCTCAGGCTGGGATTCAAACCGGCGACCCTCAGGCTGGCTGGCTGTCAGTCTGTTCTCTGAGCAAGATCTGGACTGTTGGATTCTGGAATGTTGATGCAGGATTGAAAGGGGGGGGGCTGTCTGCTACCCAGCACACACACACACAACCCCGGCCTGAATTCATCATATCACTTCGTGTTCCCGTTACCTAGCAACATAACCAACCAGACCAAAACTCCAGTAGTGAGTCAGAGATTAGCTGTTTAACGTTTCTGTAACAACCAAAAGACTAATGGAAACGTGATCTAATAATGGATGAATCTAACCATCTGATTATTTGCATATAATTGATTTGAGATGATTGGCGGTGGATCGGTATGTTTAAGATGCCGTTAAAGCCTCTGTGCTGGTTGTCAGACCCTGCTGGGAGACTGATTGTATGGAGACCACCTGTTGATTTGCTCAATGCAACACTGCCTGGAGTGTGTGCTACTGCGTAGGCATGTGCACAACGAGACCCCCAAAGAAGATGGCTTGGCTGTCAACAGGTTTGGCCGTCAAAATAACTGTGAACACTATTGATCCACACGAATGTTCTTCAACAGATCCCCAGTGAACTGGAACTCAGAGGGAGAGAGTGGTTGTCTCTGTCCAGCAGAGAGAGAGAGAGAGGAAGTGAGAGACAGATGAAGAGAAAGGGACAAAGACAGAGAGAGGGACAGAGACAGAGAGAGGGACAGAGACAGAGAGAGGGACAGAGACAGAGAGAGGGACAGAGACAGAGAGAGAGGGACAGAGACAGACAGAGAGAGGGACAGAGACAGAGAGAGGGACAGAGACAGAGAGAGAGGGACAGAGACAGACAGAGAGAGGGACAGAGACAGAGAGAGAGGGACAGAGACAGACAGAGAGAGGGACAGAGACAGACAGAGAGAGGGACAGAGACAGACAGAGAGAGGGACAGAGACAGACAGAGGGACAGAGACAGAGAGAGAGGGACAGAGACAGACAGAGAGAGGGACAGAGACAGACAGAGAGAGGGACAGAGACAGACAGAGAGAGGGACAGAGACAGACAGAGAGAGGGACAGAGAGAGGGACAGAGACAGAGAGAGGGACAGAGAAAGACAGAGAGGAACAGAGACAGAGAGAGGGACAGAGACAGAGAGAGGGACAGAGACAGAGAGGGACAGAGACAGAGAGAGGGACAGAGAAAGACAGAGAGGGACAGAAACAGAGAGAGGGACAGAGACAGAGAGGGACAGAGACAGAGAGGGAGGATGAGATGACTCTTTAGACTAGACGTGCCATCGGTGAGGTTCAAAGGTCAGGGGTCAGCCGTTCAGTCGGGGTTGTCTTTTAGGGACACCCTGTGTTCCAGCATGGTGACATCCAGCTCTGCTCTCCCAGGACACTAGACGTCGTCTTGGCTGCTGTAACTAAGTGTTTCTGCTCTGGGCAGCCTGGAGGGGTGGTGGTGTGGGGGTGCGGGGGTGGGTCAGATTGGGAGATAGAGGGAGAGAAAGAAAAAGACAGAGATAGAAGGGAAAACGACGGAACGCTGACGAAGCTAGCAATTAGGCGAAAGCTCTGTTCATCCTCTGCACACAAATAAAAATGGCCAGTTAGCGATGCAGAGCTCCGGACCAGAACCTTGGACGCCAATTAATGTTCCAAAGAAGTCGTTAGAGGCTACGGGGAGCAAAGCTCACGAACACAAAAGAACACAGACACACACACACAGGAGCGTAGCTCACCAAAACACACACACACACACACAAACACACAGGAGCACATGCAAACGCACAAAACGTCTTTAAACAAGAGAAAAAAAAGGAAAGTGTTCACTTTTGTTATTGTCTTGCCTCAGCCTCGTGCCTCACACCTCACAGTCCCAGGAGCCTCGACCGACAGCTCTAAAAAAAGAACGTCTGGAGTTCCCATGGGATCAGACTGCACTGCTCAACTTCTGAAGCTTTTTCCCTCTGAGATGAGAGAAGCAGGCAGGAGGAGAGGGAGGGAGGGAGGGAGGGAGGGAGGCGCCGGGAGGAATGAAGACCGGTAAAAAGGGGAAGGGGAGATGTGACAGCGATCATTACGGGATGTCCAGGGTGTTGGAGCGTCTGTCCTCCGATGGATATCAGAATCCCTTCCCTTTGTTCATCCATTCACGCATCATCCCTTTCATCCCTCGCTTCTCCCTCCCCTGCGTCAGAGGTAGAGAGAGAGAGACAGAGAGAGAGAGAGAGAGAGAGAGAGAGAGAGAGAGGTAGAGAGAGGTAGAGAGAGAGAGAGGTAGAGAGAGAGAGAGAGGCCTCGGGCTCAGCACTTGAAAGGATCCACAGAGGAGCTTGAACACACCGCTGTCGGCCGACACTGGCAGGACAACCTCCCGCTCCCCTCCACATCTAACGCTGGCGGGGTGCGACCCAGAGGACGGAAGCATCAGCGGGCGGCGTTTCTGAACGGGTCGTGATGAGGTCACGCCCTGTGCAGAATGCCTGAGAGGTGTAAACGCTAGTTGGATGTGTTCCTGTGGTAACTAAACTTCGATGTTTGCTGATGTAGAAAGTAAACAGTGCAGTCTATGTTGGAGAGGGGGGGGGGGGGAGCCTAGCTTTACATTTGGCAGACGCTATGATCCAGAGTGATTCTCAGCAATTACAGTGCCCGAGGACACGTCATGTTGGTGGGTTAGTGTGTGTGTGTGTGTGTGTAGGTGGGTGAGTGTCTGTGTGTAGGTGGGTTAGTGTGTGTGTGTGTGTAGGTGGGTGAGTGTGTGTGTAGGTGGGTTAGTGTGTGTGTGTGTGTGTGTGTGTGTGTGTGTGTAGGTGGGTGAGTGTGTGTGTAGGTGGGTTAGTGTGTGTGTGTGTGTGTGTGTGTGTGTGTAGGTGGGTGAGTGTGTGTGTATACACTGGCATACACTGACAAAGCAGCAGCATGAGGACCTTGTGTCATTTCCTCAGACTCTGTGATTGACAGCTCAGCACAGAGAAAAGAGCCCTCCATGTCCCCACACGTCCCGTTCACACAGCCCACGTGGAGGCGCAGGCAGGCCCGTGTGATTCAGAGTGGGTGAGGGTCACAGCTGAGAAGGAGGTCGGCCTGGCGCCCGGTAACTACATCATTAAGGAATTACAGCGCAGAGAGAGAGGGAAGAGGTCTGGAGTGGAGAGACAGAGATATTCTAATTCCACAGAAGAGTTCAGGTGTCGATACGAGGCTCGTCTTTTGCGCGGGAGGCGAGGAAGACGGCAGTGAGGTCAGCGGCGGCGGTGATGGACGAGGCGCGAGACGAGAGGAACATCTGCAAGCGGAGATATCCCTGAGAAGAAGGCAGGGTAGCTGTCAGCCATCAACCACCTCACGACCCGAGCTGCTGTTACAATGAATAACATAAAGATAAAGCTCCATCAAAGGTAATTATACATCCATAATTGAAGCGAGTCTCTAGCTCAGCTCTAAGCACTATATATAATCCTAGTCCGGATGTAATGTGTTGCTGTTTCTCTGTTAATGAGATACGCTCTTGTTCTTACACATCAGACCACAGATGGATCCTTGATGGACACGAGACGTGTCCCATGAGCCACTGAGCTGTCCACTTCCCTCCTACAGCTACAGCGTTCCTGACCTTTGACTCCAATACACAGCGACCGCCTGGATCAGTCTCGCTTCCCTGCCTCTGACTCACAGAGCTCTGCTGCTGCTTTGAAGCGAAGGCAGAAACGAGAGCACAGCCTGGAAACAAGACTTCTAGTTACTTTTGAATGTTGGAGTCATGTGTGCCATGTCCTATGTGGGGGGCCCTGTCAGCCAGTCAGGCCCTAGGCCCCTGGCCCCTGCAGACAAACAGCTACATTCCATAAAGGACAAGTCTAACTTCAGAAAATACAGCAAATTCCTTTTCTCACAGCCTTTTTGAGCAATTACAGCAAAGTGACAACTCTTTCCAATGTTCAACCTTTCCATCCAAGAATACAAGGACATTCAGACCATTAGGAGGGGGTTCCATGACCCCCTGATGGCTACCCAGTGAGAGACCGAAGGAATGGACCAATCAGGCTTAGGCGAGGGCCAGAGGGGAATGGATTTTCTAGTGAGGTCCATATGAACAGCTGCTAAGTGTCGGTCTGATTATGGATCAGAGTATAGATCTGGCTGTGGGTCTGAATCTGAACCAGCAGAGCCGGAAGCGGAGTCAAACTTGCAGAGCCTAGATAAACGAGCACCTTGTCAAAGGTCTTAAAGGTGTAACAGGTAAGATGACAGGTGGAAAAGAACAGCGTTGTCATGGTTTTCCCTGCTCTTGAAAACAGCCCTGTTCTGTCAGCTGTCATCAGCTGTGTCTGCTTGACTCGTTCTGATGTCTGGTTTGGGTTGGGGAACCTGGGTTCCCCCCCCCCCCCCCCCCCCCCCCCCGTTTACCTGTTTCGCTCTGAGTTTCTTTGCCCTGTTCTAGCCTAGTTCCCAGTCTGGTTCTAATGTTCCCTGTTTCCTGTCACCCTGTTTCCTGTCACCCTGTTTCCTGTCTCCCCGTTTCCTGTCACCCCGTTTCCTGTCACCCTGTTTCCTGTCCCCCTGTTTCCTGTCCACCTGTTTCCTGTCACCCTGTTTCCTGTCTCCCCGTTTTCTGTCACCCTGTTTCCTGTCACCCTGTTTCCTGTCTCCCTGTTTCCTGTCTCCCTGTTTCCTGTCACCCTGTTTCCTGTCATCCTGTTTCCTGTCACCCTGTTTCCTGTCTCCCTGTTTCCTGTCTCCCTGTTTCCTGTCACCCTGTTTTCTGTCTTCCTGTTTCCTGTCACCCTGTTTCCTGTCCCCCTGTTTCCTGTCCCCCTGTTTCCTGTCACCCTGTTTCCTGTCTCCCCGTTTTCTGTCACCCTGTTTCCTGTCACCCTGTTTCCTGTCTCCCTGTTTCCTGTCTCCCTGTTTCCTGTCACCCTGTTTCCTGTCATCCTGTTTCCTGTCACCCTGTTTCCTGTCATCCTGTTTCCTGTCACCCTGTTTCCTGTCTCCCTGTTTCCTGTCATCCTGTTTCCTGTCACCCTGTTTCCTGTCTCCCTGTTTCCTGTCACCCTGTTTCCTGTCACCCTGTTTCCTGTCACCCTGTTTCCTGTCACCCTGTTTCCTGTCACCCTGTTTCCTGTCATCCTGTTTCCTGTCACCCTGTTTCCTGTCACCCTGTTTCCTGTCACCCTGTTTCCTGTCTCCCTGTTTCCTGTCACCCTGTTTCCTGTCACCCTGTTTCCTGTCACCCTGTTTCCTGTGTGTCCTGCTGTTGGTTCTCCCTGCCTCCGCTTTACATGAGGCTGCTATGAAGGGCTCCAGATTGTACGTTCATCCCAAGTCATCGTTCCTACTACAGAAATACATGACGCACTAGAAATGCATACATGAATACAGAAACTGAGATGTGTTTTCCTCCGCCATGTGTCTCTGTGTGACCTCCAGGTCTTAATCTGGGAGACGGGAAGAAGCTGGTTAGTCAAGGTAAATATAGCAGCACAATTGCACGTCTTGAAATCCTCGTAGACGCTGCCAAACAAATCAAAATGTTTGAACTGTCATTTGGATTGTGCAAAGTCATTCCCCACTGTAAGTGCGATACGCTTAATACCATCCCCTCAGACTGGGGAACATCACAGGGTGTGTTATAGAATTCTAGCTCAAGACTTTCGTTTGATATTTGAGAACAGAATGCAGACTTCTAAAGCTGAAGGCTTGTTTCTTTTGTGTTTACTGTATCTGAATGAAACAAGCTATAAAAGATTTCATCTGACTACAATGTCTGTTTTAAGCTGAGAAAGTTTCTATGGAAACCAGGTCCAAATATTGGCAGTAAGTGCCTTCCTGCTGAGAGTCCTCTCTGAGGCAAGATTCTGAATGGCTCTTCAGCGCTCTAATGGAACACATATTTACTTAAATCCACCTTTTTGTCAATACCTGTAGTTCGAAGAGAGGATCGCTGAAGAGAGGCTGGAGGAAAAGTGGGAACAAACCGAAAAGGCATCAAAAACAGATTTGAGCAAAACTCGTGTCTGAGTGCTTTATAGTTTTGCGTATGTGTGCGTGTTTGTTTAATCGGCGCCAGGGAGAAAGAAATACAAAGACAGAGAGAGAGAGAGAGAAACAGAGAGAGAGAGAGACAGAGAGAGACAGAGAGAGAGAGAGAGAGAGAGAGAGAGACAGAGAGAGAGAGAAAGAGAGACAGAGAGAGAGAGAGACAGAGAGAGAGAGAGAGAGAGAGAGAGAGAGAGAGAGAGAGAGAGACACAAACGTATCAGTCTGACTGAGTGATGTTCCCGCTACAGCCAAGGCCACCTAACAAGCGCCCGAGTGAGCGCCACACACCTCAGAAACTGGGCTTCTTAACCGACGGTTAAAATAAACGAAGACAACCACAGAGAGATCCCCCCAGAAGATAACCCTTCCCCTTCCCAGCTCTGACTTGTTACCACGCGTCCTCAAAACGACAGCTTTTCATTTACACAGACTAGCCCTCAGTCTGGTGGGGGGGGGGGGGGGGGGGATGGTCTTAATTTGGACCTGACCTTTCCCTCTCCAGAATAAACAACACACCCGCTTCTAAAACATCCCTCACCCACCCCACCCCCCACCCCCCGCGTAGCCCACAGCTCTCCCATCGTCATATAACAAGTGAGGCTGTCTGTGGGGAGTGGGGGGGGGGGGGGGGGGGGGGGGGGCAGCAGCACCTCCCTCCCCTGGTGCAGAGCTGACGCCTGTCTTGTTCTCCACCTCTGAGATTACATGCGAACATCATTTGCATGAATGTCATCATCGTTTCCTATGAATTCAATCGACTGTGGTTCACCATTTAATGTCATTGTATTTCTATTGTGAATATTGGTACATTTAAGATCTTCGTGTTGCGTGGTAAATACATGGACATTCATTTACGCTGAGACACGCCCTAACACACACACACAAGTCTGTACACACACACACCCTCACACACTGACTGCTGTCCGCCCTCTCCTGTCTTTGTGTGAATTCCTGTCCGAGACTCTTTGATTGGATGAGGCCTCTCACTGCTTCTCTGGAGGTCATTCTGGAAGGGAATCCTCCCCCTCCTCCCCCTCCTCCCCCCTCCTCCCCCTCCTTCTCCCCCTCCTCCCCCTCCTCCCTCCTCCCCCTCCCCCCCTCCTCCCCCCTCCTCCCCCTCCTCCCCCCTCCTCCCCTCTCCCCTCCTCCCCCTCCTTCTCCCCCTCCTCCCCCTCCTCCCCCTCCTCCCCCTCCTCCCCCTCCTCCCCCTCCCTCTGACGGAGGGGATTCTGCAGTGTGCCTATGTAACAGACAGTAGCTCTACCTTGGGGAACTAATCTTCATTAAGTGTGCCCTATCTTTGACAAACACTGTAGCACTGTAGTATATCACTATATCTCTAGCAAAGACTGTATATGTATATTACTGTATTTATACCAGGCTCTATACAAGGACATGAAACTGTCTTATGGGAGAAGAGAAAGGCTCAGTACATACGTGTTCAATGCGTGTAACAGTCATGAGAGGGAGAAAACGATGAAGACAGAGAGAGAAACAGAGAGGAGATAGAGGGAGAGAGAATACAAGCTTTATGGACGCTAGGCATGCAGCCTTTAGATAACAGGATGAATAATTCATCAGGTATTTCCATAGTGATGCCTATGTGTGCGTGTCTGTGCTGTGTGTGTGGGTCTGTGTGTGTGTGTGTGTGTGTGCTCAGCAGGTCCTTTCATACAGCAGCGTACAGCAGAGAAGACCTCCCTTCTGACCAGTCATTACCAGCAGGACATGAGAGGAGAAGCAGCTGGTATGTTTGTCTCTCTCACACACACACAAACAGCATATACACACACAGCACAGATACACACACACACACACACACACACTGCACAGATACACACACACACACAGCACAGATACACACACACACATAGCACAGACAGTTCCACGTTGACAAACAAGCAAAACAAACCCAGAGTTATTACTAATGTGAGTGTTCTCTGTTCATCTTTTCATTAGTCCAAACACCCTCTCACCCCCCACTCCTCATGCTTTTATCTTATGCTCGTGTTTGCGTGTGTGTGTGTTGGTGTTTGTGTGTGTATCCCTGCTCCCGCTACCCCCCAGCCCTACCAACACCATGTTTTATACAAGGCCATTACCTGCATTCAAACTTTGTAATTGTGTTCATTGTTGTCATAAACTGCTCTTCCCCTTCATTATAAAAACATGAATGCATTTTGACGACTAATCATGGCTGTAATATCTTTAGTTTACGGTCCAAAACAAATCTAGTTTACAGTCATAGCAGAGGAGTTCTAAGGTTTAAAACACCCCCTTTAGATCAGGTTAAAGACTTTAGGCTATCTTGAAACACTACTCTCTGCAATCAGGTGTGTCAACGCCATGTGTCAGCAAGTTCCTGGCCATCACCAGCCTGCCATTGGTCTATCAGAGTCAGCTGACCTGGAGGACAGTTGGAGGTCAGTTGCAAGGAGGGATGGATGGAGGGAGGAAGCAATGGAGTGTGAAAGAGAGTGCAGGAGAGGTTATGGAGGAGATGGGCAGGGAGGGTGAACATTTGGTTCGAGAAAAGAGATCCAACTCCCACAACAAGGCAGATGTGCAGGAGGCAGGGAGGGAGGCATGGGGGCAGGGGGGCAGGACGGGAGGCAGGGAGGCAGGCAGAGTTGCAGACAAGGAGGCAGGCAGGCAGGCAGGGAGGCAGGGAGGCAGGGAGGCAGACAGGAGGAGGAGGGAGCGGAGGAGGGAGCAGAGAAGGTGGAGGAGCTGGGATTGCAGGTAATGAAGCAGAGAAGCAGCAAAGAGACAAGCTGATAGGAGAAGAGGAGAACAGATAAGGGTCAGGGGAGATGGGGTGATGGAGGGAGAAGAAGAGAAATAGATATGCTTTCTCTGCAGAGCCTCTCCTGGGAGCAAGGAGCACAGGGCAGAGCGGGGAAGAGAAGAGCGGAGAGAGGGAGGGAGGGAGAGAGAGACAGGGAGAGTGAAGGAGAGAGAACAGTGGTTTCCTCATGGTAGCATCAGCAGTCATGGAGAGCTAATAGGCCTCGTGTTGACACTGTGACCAGCACAGTGAGACAGGGACTAACCCCATAGCTACGCAGAGCCAGCCTGCCTGACTCCCGTACCGCCCAACAACAGATGTCTGCTCTGTGGCTGCCTCCTCTAATTGTCCTCCTGATGGGGAGCAGGGACTGGGTGGCTGGGGGGCTGGAGAACCTGAGGGGGCTGGGGGACTGTGGTTCAGAGGCTGCGGAGCAGAGAGCCGTGTCTGGGGAAACTGGGCCACTTGGCCAGGGGGGGACGTGTGGCTGGACACTGGGGACCAAGGCAGGGCCCGTGTAAACTGGAGGCTGACAGGCTGGTGTGAGGGAGGAGGTGAACTGAAGCCCTTTAGCTATGGTGCACATTAACAATGTGGAACAGACTGCAGCAGGGGAGAAAAGAAGGCTGGAAGCAGGCGGGAAGGAGGATGGAATTCTTTGACTTGGGGGGGTGGGGGGGGGGACAGGAAGGGGAGGGGGGAGCTGTTCAGCTTATTCTTTGAGTGTCATCACTGGCAGTTAGCTTGTTAGCCTTCCTGGGTTAAAGCCCTGTGATTGAGAGACTATTCCAGAGAGAGAGAGAGAAGAGAGACTGCTTGATGGCAGATATGCAAGATATGGGCAAAGAGATAAACATGAATAGAGGAGAGGGAGGCAGAGAGAGGGGAGGCAGAGAGAGGCAAAGAGAGAGGGGAGGCAGAGAGAGGGGAGGCAGAGAGAGGCGAGGCAGAGAGAGGCAAAGAGAGAGGGGAGGCAGAGAGAGGGGAGGCAGAGAGAGGCGAGGCAGAAAGAGGGGAGGCAGAGAGAGGGAAGGCAGAGAGAAAGGAGGCAGAGAGAGGCAAAGAGAGAGGGGAGACAGAGAGAGGCAGAATGAGGCAGAGAGAGGCAGCTGCTGGCTCATGAATTATGGAGGAGAAACAGATGGTGGATAATTGCTGTGTTAAAAAGCACTGGACAGAATTATTTTACACTTTCTGCAAGAAGCATGTTTGTGTGTTTTTGGCAGACCAGCACATTCCGAACACTGAGTCATGGTAACGAGAGCGCAAGTCATACATGTGAGAGCGTGCATTACACGTGTTGGGTACACCATAGCTGCCTGAGTAGAAACATGCCACCCATCTCTCTCCCCTCAGCCTTGAACATGCAGAAACATTTGACATAACAGGATGACTCCATTTCTTCATATTATGTTGATATCCAGAAAATCACATATTTGTTTCTAGTAGGATATAATTAGAGAGGAGAGGGAAGACGTCTAGAGGAGAGGAGAGAAGTGGGGAAGAGAGGAGAGGACAGGAGAGAGGACAGGAGAGAGGACAGGAGGAGAGAACAGGAGAGGACAGGAGAGGACAGGAGAGAGGACAGGAGGAGAGAACAGGAGAGGACAGGAGAGGACAGGAGGAGAGGACAGGAGGAGAGAACAGGAGAGGACAGGAGAGGACAGGAGGAGAGGACAGGAGGAGAGGACAGGAGGAGAGGACAGGAGAGATGACAGGAGGAGAGGACAGGAGAGGACAGGAGAGGACAGGAGGAGAGGACAGGAGAGAGGACAGAAGAGAGGACAGGAGGAGAGGACAGGAGAGGACAGGAGGAGAGGACAGGAGAGAGGACAGAAGGAGAGGACAGGAGGAGAGGACAGGAGGAGAGGACAGAAGGAGAGGACAGGAGGAGAGGACAGGAGGAGAGGACAGAAGGAGAGGACAGGAGGAGAGGACAGGAGGAGAGGACAGAAGGAGAGGACAGGAGGAGAGGACAGGAGGAGAGAACAGGAGGAGAGGACAGGAGAGGACAGGAGAGGACAGGAGAGGACAGGAGGAGAGGACAGGAGGAGAGGACAGGAGAGGACAGGAGAGGACAGGAGGAGAGGACAGGAGAGGACAGGAGAGGACAGGAGGAGAGGACAGGAGGAGAGGACAGAAGGAGAGGACAGGAGGAGAGGACAGGAGAGGACAGGAGGAGAGGACAGGAGAGGACAGGAGAGGACAGGAGAGGACAGGAGGAGAGGACAGGAGAGGACAGGAGAGGACAGGAGAGGACAGGAGGAGAGGACAGGAGGAGAGGACAGGAGAGGACAGGAGGAGAGGACAGGAGGAGAGGACAAGAGAGGACAGGAGAGGACAGGAGAGGACAGGAGGAGAGGACAGGAGAGGACAGGAGAGAGGACAGGAGAGGACAGGAGAGAGGACAGGAGAAGAGGACAGGAGGAGAGGACAGGAGAGGACAGGAGAGAGGACAGGAGGAGAGGACAGGAGAGGACAGGAGAGAGGACAGGAGAGGACAGAAGGAGAGGACAGGAGGAGAGGACAGGAGGAGAGGACAGGAGAGGACAGGATGGTGCTGAGTTGCTCAGTTCCTTTGCTCTGGGGACCAGCGTTAGCTCTCTGTAGCTAATCCACTCTGATGGAACCTCACAAAGCCCCTCGTAGCACACACAAACACACACACGCACACTCACACACTCTCTCAAACACACACACTTACACACACCTGTTCCTGACCTCAGGGGGAGAGATCCTCTCTATGCAGAGATTCTTCATTATCCAGTCTGCTGCTTTGCATAATGAACCACAGGAAGCTAAGACTTCTGGTCAGCTAACTTGACTTCCTGTTACCTCAGCACCACCTCTGACTCCACGGTCACAGTATGATTAGGACAAGATGTTTGGATTGTGTGTGTGTGTGTGTGTGTGTGTGTGTGTGTGTGTGTGTGTGTGTGTGTGTGTGTGTGTGTAGGAGCCTTCAGGGTGACCTTCAGCTTAACCCAACTTCTTACATCACTAATGAGGCCAGCAGTCCGATTTCTATAAATTATGAATAATAGTGGCAATGTTTCGACAATGTCTGCCTCTCTCTCCACCCCTCTCTCTCTCCCTCTCTCCCCTATCCCTCCCCCTCCCCCCCCCCTCCACCTCTGTGCTCACCCATTAGCTTCTCTAGCTGTTCTACCTGCTGCCTTCTCTGAGAGAGGGAGCTAATTATAGTCAGGCTTCTCTGCAGGCAGTCTGGGGTCCTCGTTCACACTGAGAGGTGCCTGGCCAGGGCAGAGAGAGGATGAGAAGATGAAAAGAGACGCACAGGAAACAGGAGGAGCCTGGGACAAACTCTGGGATAATGACCCGACTGGTTGGACAGGCCAGCTCCTCCTCCACACCCTCCCTTCCCTCCTCTCCTCACCTCTCCTCCTCCACACCCTCCCTCCCCTCCTCTCCTCACCTCTCCTCCTCCACACCCTCCCTCCCCTCCTCACCTCTCCTCTTCCACACGCTCCCTCCCCTCCTCTCCTCACCTCTCCTCCTCCACACCCTCCCTCCCCTCCTCTCCTCACCTCTCCTCCTCCACACCCTCCCTTCCCTCCTCTCCTCACCTCTCCTCCTCCACACCCTCCCTCCCCTCCTCTCCTCACCTCTCCTCCTCCACACCCTCCCTCCCCTCCTCTCCTCACCTCTCCTCCTCCACACCCTCCCTCCCCTCCTCTCCTCACCTCTCCTCCTCCACACCCCCCCTCCCCTCCTCTCCTCACCTCTCCTCCTCCATTATCTGCTTCTCTTTCTCTTCATTTCTCCCCCTCTTCCCTCTTCTCTCTGACTCTCACCCCTCTCCTACTCCCTTCTGCCCAACAGACCTCCTCCCCTCCCTCATCCTCATCTCTTCAGTGATCTATTCCCCACCCACCCTGCTTTTAAATCTCTTGTTAAGGTCTGCTCAGGCAGACTGTTCAGGATCTGATCAGATCAGGGGTCTTGTCTGTCAGGGAGAGGGGCGACCAAGCATGGAAATGAATTAAAACAGTGTGTGCATGAGAGCCAGTTATGAAGCTGCTGGTCAAATAAAAGACTGCTACCGTATCAGAAACACTGAAGCTCAGTTCACACAGTTCAACACACACACACAAACACAGTCACATGCCCAAACATGTGCAACTGTACACATTCAGGCTCAAATGATTTTGATTCTCATTTTCTTCCTCTGAATTTGAATGTGAGAAAGTTGGCTAGCTTTTGGTGAGACAGTAGAAGCCAGACAGGCTAGCTGGTGGAGACCCAGGTGAGTTAGCAAGGAGACAGAGTGCTTACAGATAAGAACAAGGCCAGAGGGAACACAGAGATAAGAGGGAGAAAGAAAATACAGAGAGAGAGAGAGACCGAGAGAGAGAAAGAGATAGAGAGACAGAGAGAGAGACAGAGAGAGAGAAAGAGAGAGAGAGACAGAGAGAGAGACAGAGAGAGAGAAAGAGAGAGAGACAGAGAGAGAGGGAGAGAGAGAGAGAAAGAGAGAGAGACAGAGAGAGAGGGAGAGAGAGATACGGAGAGAGAGACAGAGAGAGAGAGAGAGAGAGAGAGAGAGAGCAGTGACGTCATTGTCAACGCCTTATTCAAGACACAACACAGTCTCCACACAATACAAACAGCACAATCCTGCAGTGGGCATGGTCAGAGCCGTGGGTGCAGTAAGATGCGCTTGAAAACAGACCCCTTAGCCTAACCACACACACTGTTCTTAAGCACATCCACACCCCAACTTCATGTGCTGCAAATGCTCTTTTTAGCTCAGTTGATTGACCACTGATCACAGGTAAACACATTGAAATGCTTTAACTGCATCATCTGCACGTCACTTTGAATGAAAGTTGTCGATGAAATAACTTTGACACTAGCCTGTATCGTCTCTTTAGCTACCTAAAACCAGGAGCATTGGTGGACAGCCGGTTGCTATGGAAAACAGGAGATCCAGAGACAGGGACTTCCTACCAGAGAATAATTATTTATGAGTAACATGCATAAGTTACTCTCACTTTTCCTTCTCCACCGATTCCTGTTTCTCTCCAGGTATATTTGTCTTCTTAAATTCTCCTTTATCTCCCCTTGCATTGCACCCTCCTCCTGCGTGTCTCTCTCTCTCTCTCTCTCTAAAGTGGATCCTGCAGCCCCATGCAGGGCTGTGGATCAGAGAGTGATAGATGGGAGGATGGGAGATGTAAATGGCTTCTGTAAACACGCCCGTGTGTTTGTGTTCTTCTCCTTGCGGCTACAGCCTGACTGCTATCTATAATGGCTGGGGTGGTGGTGGTGGGGAGGGGGGGAGGGAGGGAGGTAGAGGAGGAGGAGGAGGGAGGGAGGCCACTGCTAAAGGCAATCTTTCCGATTCTAGTTTGTTTGCTGTATTTCCTTCCTGAAGCAGCATTAGGATTAAGATCCCCCCCACCCCCCCCCCCCCTCTCCAAGCCCGGCCAGAAGGACCCGCTGGAGGCTTCCAGCAGAGAGATGTGGGAGATGGATGGAGAGATTGAGAGGGAGGGATGGGGAGGGATGAGAAGGACTGTGAAAGGACAGCAAGTGAGGACATGAATGACAACTCTCTCTTTCTCTCTCTGGCTGGTGGAGTGTGAACACTGTGAACCAGAACACTGAAGTACACTATACTTGACATGCATAAATCCTGGTGGGTAACTGCTGACTTAGGACTGTTCACACACAATAAACAACGTTCCGTAGACGTAGTGTTGGGGTAGTATAGCAGGCCCAGGCAAGATGGGGTTTGCACAGTTTGGTTTAGTGGAAGACCCAACTCGTATTTTACAACCATGGGTGCTTTTTCTGTCCCTGATCTTACCCGTCTGCCTGCCTGCCTGCCTGCCTGCCTGTCTGTCTGCCTGTCTGTCTGTCTGTCTGTCTGTCTGCCTGTCTGTCTGTCTGCCTGTCTGTCTGTCTGTCTGTCTGCCTGTCTGCCTGTCTGTCTGTCTGTCTGTCTGTCTGTCTGCCTGTCTGCCTGTCTGCCCCCACCCCTTGAGTCTCGAGTCTTGTTGTGTCTCGTTAACAGACAACTTGTTTTTATTGGTTTTCTCTTTAACAAGACATTAGTGGAATTGATTATGGGAAATCAAAGTGTTAAATAATACCCATTTACCTGCTTCCTTTCTCCCCAGGAAATTCAACCTCCCTGCTGTCTCCTCATTGGTGAGGAGAACCCAGCACCTGCTGTCTGTTCCTGTCCACTGTGCCAGATGTCCAATCAGTGGCTTACAGTCATGTTCTGGAGCCTAGAATCTAGGCCAAGCCTCCAGCCCCCAGCCCCCAGCCTCCAGCCCCAGCCTCCAGCCCCAGCCTCCAGCTCCCCCCCTGCCCCCCCCAGCCTCTAGCCCCAGCACATGGGTTCATGAAACTACGCAGTTTGAAAATTGTGTATAGTTATGGTTCCAAATGCAATGCTGAGCAATCTCCTCTCCACACAAACAGACCAACACAGTCTGTTCCCACAGGTAGTAAACAAACCAGGCAGAGCAGGCCAGAGGAGAAGGTAGTAAACCAGGCAGAGCAGGCCAGAGGAGAAGGCTGAGCTGCTTGTTTACTACTCTGGTTGGATTTGCTCGCAGCAGAACGGCCATTAAAGGCGGAGAGCACAATTTAATGGAGTGTTAATTACTGTTAACGTTGTTGACTTGGATGGGGTGGGGGGGGGCGGTGGGGGGGGGCCTCCTCCCTCCTCTTCTCCTCCTCTCAGGAAACGTCACGTTCAGGTGTCTGCTGTCTGTTTCCATAAGGCCCTCTTCCCCTCTGGCAGGACTGAGGAAGAGCTCGTCCTGAGATCCACATGCAGCTGGTTCAAAGAGGAGCCCACCAGAGAGAGAGAGGCGGAGGCGGGAAGATGGAGGATTCAGAGAGCAGGGCAGAGTGGAATAACTTAACAGCCCCTGTGGATTGAGGAGAGATGGGTAATGCAGCCTTCAGGTGGAAACACGCTCTCCCACTCTTTCTTTCTTGCTCTCTCTCTCTCTCTCTCTCTCTCTCTCTCTCTCTCTCTCTGTCACGTCCTCCTCTCTGTCTCCATCTCTGTCTTATTCGCTCTCACAAACACTTTTTCTCTCTTCCCCCCCCCCCCCCCCCCACCATTCTGAGGGGATATGACACCAGCAGATAAACACTCCAGCATATCACTCTGTTGAATACAAATGACAGATGCTGGACACATCCATTCTGCTTATCCCTGACAAGCTGCAATTTCACTTCATCTCTACCTTTACCTTCCATCGCCTCCCCCTCTCTCAGTCTCACCCTAGCCTCCCCCAGCCTCCCCCAGCCTCCCTCCCCAGCCTCCTTCCAGCCTCCTTCCAGCCTCCCTCTCCAGCCTCCCTTTCCAGCCTCCCTCCCCAGTTTCCCTCCAGCCTCTCTCCCCAGCCTCCCTCCAGACTTCCTCCCCAGCCTCTCCCAGCCTCCCTCCAGCCTCCCTCCCCAGCCTCCCTCCAGCCTTCCTCCTCAGCCTCCCTCCAGCCTTCCTCCCCAGCCTTCCTCCCCAGCCTCCCCCCAGCCTCCCCCCAGCCTCCCTCCAGCCTCCCACGTTTTTCTCCCCTACAATTTGCCCTCAGGGACCCCAGCTCCCTAAAGTGAAAGGCTGGCAGCATGTCCTCTTCCAGAAGGTTCCCTCAGCTATAGAAGCCAGTGTAGAGTAGCAGGGCTGAGTCCATCACTATTACAGGCGTCTGGAGGTTGGGAGGATTTGCATGAAATTGGTTCTTTTTACCTGTGTGCTGTCTGAATAGCAGTAATTATCATGTGGCTTAGGAAGGCAGCAGTGCTTGGGTTGGACTGAAATGTTCATGAGCCTTCAGTCAGGACTGGTCACATGATCACATGATGTGAAGCTGATGTGGGAATGTTTTTTTTAATCTAAACGGTTAAGTTACAAGGAAGTGAAACGCTAGTATGTTTCTCCCAGCCAATGACAATGTAGTAAAAACCCTCAGCCAGCCAATCGCACTAATGTAGCACTCCTAAGCAGCCAATCACATGTTGTTTACAGTGTTCCATACTGAGAGCTCTGCCCCCGGTGTTCCGGCGTCACCATAGCGATAGAGGTCAGTAGGGGGCTGGGGTATATTTATTCTAACATGAGGCCTTTCCCCCTGGGCCTGTAAACAGGTCAGCACACACACACACACACACACAGGTGTGCAAACCCACACACACACACACAGGTGTGCAAACCCACACACACACTCACACCTATGCAAACCCACACACACACCAGTGCAGGCGGCTGAGAGCTTGCTGACACTCCCGCACACCACGGCATCTCTGGGAAGGTCAGAGGAAACCAGTTAACCCCTCCTGTTCCTAGAATGGATTCCTTCAGAGGACAGTTGCTGCACACACACTCCTGGATGAAACTCAAACATGATGGATCACAGTCCACAAACACAGCAACACACTGGAACTGGTAATACAGGACCACATTCAAGTAAATACATCAGCCATATTTTCAATGTACTCTACTGTTCTGAACTTTGACCCATGTTTATACAACACTTTGTAAAATGTGATCTCCTTATAAGAACTTAAAAATGAATTCAAGTTGAAATTGAATTTGAAATTGAATTTTATTGTCCAATAAAAAAACTAACCGTTTTGGAAATTGCTTTCTAGTTGTTTTTTGTTGCTGTTGAAATTGCATTTGTGGAAAAAACAAGTGAACTAAACACACATGGTGTGTGTTGTGGGCGTGAAAGAGAGGAAAGCTGGCTGAAGATCTGCACTCTGCACAACCACAGCAGCTGGAAGTGAGAGGCTGTTTATGCAGATGCAGAGCCAGTATAGAGAGACAGGGACACAAGCCAGGGGGCTGTGTGTGTGTGTGTGGGTGGATATGTATATGTGTGTGTTAATAGGTGGCTGGGTGGTTGTGTGTGTGTGTGCATGTGCCAGCAGTTTTCATCACGGTTATCTGTCCTGTTGCCAAGGTTTTAGAGAAACGATCGTTCCCAGTGTAGCTTCATGTGGCATCAGAGTAGCTGAGAAGTACACAGCCCAGGTAAGTGACTGTGTGCATGTGTGTGTGCGTGTGTGCGTGCGTGTGTGTGTGAGAGAGTGTTTATGATGACCTTTGAGACTGAGTCAGAGCCAACTCGAAACCTCAGAATTGATATGCAAATTTGCTACCTGTGTACATCACACACTCACAAACACACACACACACATTGTTTGGCTTGGAAAGGAATCACACACTCATCTTGCTGCCCATCTCTTCTGTCTCTATCTCTCTCTGCCTCTCCCTTTCTCTCTCTGAAAAGCATCTGCAACCCCCCCCCCCCCCCATCTCTGGAATCCATAAATCCCTGCTAAGTTTGAATGTGTATAAGTATCAATAATTTAAATGTGTGGAAATTCGCTTTTTACAAATCGTACAATAAAACCCAGGCATGATGACATGGTGCATATTAAAATGTTATGGCTGATAGGGAGGAGTGCATCTTAGGAGAAACAGCATTATGGTTTTAATATTTCATCCCATTCATATTTCAGAAGTTGTGTTGTATGTAGCAGGGCCTGGCTGATGACTGAGTTGCTGTAATATTTAAATCATGTTACAATAAGAGCCAAATCCAGATGATGTAGCTGTCAGCACACTGTGAGCCTGTGCTGCTGCCCTCCCGAACACCACTGTGAGCCTGTGCTGCTGCCCTCCTGAACACCACTGTGAGCCTGTGCTGCTGCCCTCCTGAACACCACTGTGAGCCTGTGTTGCTGCCCTCCTGAACACCACTGTGAGCCTGTGCTGCTGCCCTCCTGAACACCACTGTGAGCCTGTGCTGCTGCCCTCCTGAACACCACTGTGAGCCTGTGTTGCTGCCCTCCTGAACACCACTGTGAGCCTGTGCTGCTGCCCTCCCGAACACCACTGTGAGCCTGTGCTGCTGCCCTCCTGAACACCACTGTGAGCCTGTGCTGCTGCCCTCCTGAACACCACTGTGAGCCTGTGCTGCTGCCCTCCTGAACACCACTGTGAGCCTGTGCTGCTGCCCTCCTGAACACCACTGTGAGCCTGTGTTGCTGCCCTCCTGAACACCACTGTGAGCCTGTGTTGCTGCCCTCCTGAACACCACTGTGAGCCTGTGCTGCTGCCCTCCTGAACACCACTGTGAGCCTGTGCTGCTGCCCTCCCGAACACCACTGTGAGCCTGTGCTGCTGCCCTCCTGAACACCACTGTGAGCCTGTGCTGCTGCCCTCCTGAACACCACTGTGAGCCTGTGCTGCTGCCCTCCTGAACACCACTGTGAGCCTGTGCTGCTGCCCTCCTGAACACCACTGTGAGCCTGTGCTGCTGCCCTCCTGAACACCACTGTGAGCCTGTGCTGCTGCCCTCCTGAACACCACTGTGAGCCTGTGCTGCTGCCCTCCCGAACACCACTGTGAGCCTGTGCTGCTGCCCTCCTGAACACCACTGTGAGCCTGTGCTGCTGCCCTCCTGAACACCACTGTGAGCCTGTGCTGCTGCCCTCCCGAACACCACTGTGAGCCTGTGCTGCTGCCCTCCTGAACACCACTGTGAGCCTGTGCTGCTGCCCTCCTGAACACCACTGTGAGCCTGTGCTGCTGCCCTCCCGAACACCACTGTGAGCCTGTGCTGCTGCCCTCCTGAACACCACTG
>CM059296.1:13240000-13265000 GCA_030340665.1 Neosalanx taihuensis | reverse complement strand
AGCTCCCCTCCCTACCCAGACCCCCTTCACACCCAGAGCCACCCCTCCCCAGAGACCCCCCCCACGAGACCCTCTCCTGCTGCCAGGGGTGTTATGTGGGGCCAGGTGCCCACAGGAGGCTGGCGCTGGTTGAAAAGCCCCCGTCAGCCCAGCTGGTGCCACTGGCAAGGCCCACCTCTCCCTCCTAAACTCACAGCCTCCCTCCCCCCCTCCCTCCCCCCCTCCCTCTCTCCCTCTGGCTCCCTCTGGCTCCCGGCCCCCCTGGAAGCCTCTGAGATGCCTGGCATGTGAGTTGGAGCTCTGAGCAACATGGAGACTTCCACCGCTCAACTTCACCTGCAGAACTGGAGCACTGGCATGGACACACCGACATCAGCCGAGAAGTGAGTCATTCACATCACGTACACACACACACGATCACGAAGCCACCCAGTCATGTAAGACGTCAGAGATAGATACAAACTGTTGTGACTATTCCATCGCCAGTGTGATCCTGGCGATGGAACCAACCTATATTCCTCACCTACACACACACACACACACACACACACACACACACACACACACTCATACCTCAGTCAGTACAGTGTGACGTATTTCGGTTGGCAGAAATGGAAGCGGATCTATGGGACAGAATAGAAAGAGCGAAATTGTTTCCGAGTTGACAAGGCTCTTCAGCTTTCCATCTTTTTCAACATGTACTCACTTTGACTGCACTGGGCACCATCCTGCCTACCCCCCCCCCCCCACCCCTATTCTCTTGCTGCCCTTTCTATAGATCCTTTATCTCCTATCCCCCCCACCCCTCCCCCTCTCCCCCGTCTCAGATGAGTCGAGCCTGCGCTGCGGTCGGAGGCGGTGCTGAAAGGGGAATCCAATCACGCTGCAGAGATTTGTCTCAGCAGCTCTGGTGGTCCGTTAATGTGGGGACTGGGAGCACGGCATGATGGGAAACGCGGTCCAGGAAATGGGATTTCTGGAAGATGCCCGCTGGCGAGTTACCAATGCGATGGTCCAGCCGGGAAACAGACATTTTAATCCCATTAAAGCCGCCCTCAGCCTTCAAGTGCACCTGGGTACAGCGGTTGATTGCTATTGGTCAGTAAATGATGTGTCAACCACAGGTAGCGGTCGCCGTGTCACCCGGCCCGACAACCAATCAGATTAGAGTAGGTAACTTCCTCTCATCCTGGTGTCGTGGCCCCTCCTGGTGTCCTGGCAGCTCCTCTCTAACACACCAGCAGGCACACTGTGTGAAGTCCTGCACAGGAGGCACAACCAATTCCATTCAAGTTTTAATTTGTTTAGGCCTTGCAGGGCCCCACCCCCCCACACCCCACCCCCCCACACCCCACCCCCACCCCCCCCCACCCCCACTCCTCGTCCCCCACTTCTGACCCACAAGCAGACATCCACATAATCGAAGTCTAGACCTCCCTCAGATAAGGCTTCCTGTCAGGTTGAGCTCCGCGCAAACACCTCTCCTTGGATTACAGAGGACAAGGGGAATCTGTGCAACAGCAAACACACACACACACACACATAGAAGCTCACAGGCTGTCATGCAAATACGCACACTCACGTCCACACGCAAACACCCAGAAACACACACACACACACACACACACTGACCACAGAGCTGTAATCTGTTCGACAGGCTGCTAAACTGACAGCGTGGATTAGCAGGAAATCAAGCTGATCTATGCAAACACAGATGTGACAAGATTACAAGATACAGGATTACACTAGCACACCTAAGATGCCTGGCTGAAGCCCCTCCCATCCTGCTCAGCAGGTGTACTCCCAGCAGAGATGGACAGAGAAGCAGGAGTGGTCGGTGTGAAACCCAGAGCAATGAGGGGGAGTCTGAGGAGGCGTGAGAAGTACATTTATATGAGATGTCACACTACAGTCATGTAACAGTAACACACAGGGCTAGCGCTCACAACGAACTGTTCACCTGTCTGTAAACAGGATTCTGAGAGAGGAGGGAAGAGGGACTGATCATCTGATGGGGAGGAGAGAAGGAGAGAACGAGAGAAGTGAGACAGGGGAAGGGAGGTGAGATGAGTGGAGGAATGAGAGGAGGAGCAAAGGAAAGGTGTGGATGATTGTGTCTTTAATAGCGCCAGGAGAGAGATCTTTCACCAAGATGAAGAGATGTGATTTTGTAGCCAGACATTGATAACTGCAGTATGTGTGTGAGGGTGGATGTTCCCAAGTGCCTGAGAGGAGGGAGGGGAAAGAGACAATCACATCCACTACAACCATCCATCCATCTTTTCTGCCTTCGGTGATTTCATCATGGGTTTTTCTCTCATTCATCTCATCTCTCTCTTTTTCTCTTTCTATCACTCTCTTGCACATTATCCCTTGCTCCTTCTCCATCTCTTCCATCTCCTCTCTCTCCATTTTGAGAATGTAACCATTTTAGCGCGTCAGAGGAATTCATTGTTACAGAGAAGAGAGAGTGATGGATGGATGGAGGGAGGTAGGGATAGACTGAGAAAGAGCGGACAAAGAGGGAGAGTGTGAGCGAGAGAGGAAGATGCTGAGCAAGGCAGAAAGACAGACAGAGACAGAGAGAGAGAGATGTAATTTCAGTTCATGTTGATGGGCCCACAGGAGAGGCTGTGTCTGTAGCTGGTGTATCCAGAACACAGGCCTAACTGGAACTCTGCCCACCATTATCTACCAGCTGGAGAACTGCTCCAATCAAAGACTTTACTGAGGGACTAGCAATCAGAGTGGTACACACTCCCTCACACACTCATGTTTCAGTCATTCAGCCCGTCAGCCAGCAGGAGTGCATGAGAGAGGAGCAGAGAGGAGGAGAGAGGAGAGGAGGTGGGGTGCTGATACGGAGGAGCGAAGGCGAGGCTCGGTTGGTGAGGAGAAGAATTCCATTCAGATGCTCTGTCCAACTGTGACACTCCATTGACTTGCAAGTGGAGTGGAACTGGAGAGGAGGGAAAGAAGGAGGGAGGGAGGGGGGAGGGAGAGAGAGAGGGAGGGAGAGAGAGAGAGAGGGAGGGAGGTGAAACAGAGGGATTAAGGAGAAGTGGCACCTCTAACTTTGCTTCTCTGTGAGCTCAGACAGAATTCAGGAAACTCTTTCACCGAAGTCCCCTCGTCCCTGAATAGAAGTCGTTCAGCTTCACAATGTCAGCCCTCGCATGTAGTCTCCCCTTCATTTACAGAAGCACTCAGACTGAATGGAAGGCATTATGGATAAGCGTGCCAAAAACATCTCTGAACGTGTTTATAAAAAAACAGTCATAAATATTCATCTCATCCTATCAATCCATGGCAGATTCCAAAGGGACTGAGCTCTTTTTTTACTCTGCCAAATGTCTAAGGACAACGTGTGTGTGTGCGTGTGTGTGTGTGTGTGTGTGTATGACTTTCTTCAAGGTTTCAGTCATTATTCCAAAACCCATTACCACACCACCACAGGCCAGCCCTCCTCTCTTAAGGCTTCAGAACAGATATCATACAGCCCCCTGGGGCTGAAGCTTACACGCACGCACACACACGAAAACCCTATGATCCAAGCACAACATACATCTAAGATAATAAAGTCCTGTCTGTGCTGAGGTCCAGTCCGGCTGCCTGCAGGCCCTCTGGCTAGCAGGCTAGTGTAGCGTGACCACAGGAAGCGTTCTGTGCCCACGTCTACATGCTACTTAGACCATCAATACCCCTCTGACAGGATGAGCTGGGGGCGCCAGCGTAAAGGGATTGGTGCTGGCGTGACCAGACACAACACAGCAGACGACAGGAAGCGGAGAAGAAAAGGAGGGAAGAAGAAAAGAAAAAGCGTGTTTCTGTCGGTGGGGCGTCTGTTTGAGACAAGCCTGTTGATCTACCTCCACCTTCCAGGGAGAGGAGGGAGACAGACATATTTAGGGGAGAGGAGAACCTGAGAAAAGATGGATGGTAGCAATTTTCTTGAACAGAATATAAGACACTGAGGTTTGGCTTTTTCAGCTACTGTTGGTTCATTTCCAGCAGTGAGAGAGTGGCTGCTGTTTACTCCTTCCTCTCCCTTCTCCTCTCAGCGCTCCACCCATTCCCTCCAGCTCCCCTCTTCTCCCCTCTCCTCCTCAGCTCCCCTCTTCTCCCCTCTCCTCCTCAGCTCCCCTCTTCTCCCCTCTCCTCCTCTTCTCCCCTCTCCTCCTCAGCTCCCCTCTCCCCTCAGCTCCCCTCCTCCCCCCTCAGTTCTCCTACTCCCCTCCTCCCCCTCCTTTCGACCTCCCTCCTCTCCCCTCCTCAGCACTCCTCCTCCCCTCCTCACCTCCCCTTCTCTCCCCTCAGTTCTCCTACTCCCCTCCTCCCCCCTCCTCTCGACCTCCCCTCCTCCCCCCTCAGCTCCCCTCCTTCTCCCTCAGCTCTCCTGAAGGAAGGTTAGCTGCATGATTCAGCAGCCCTCATTAGCCTCCCTCCCTGCTCCTGGAATGAGGCTGGCCAGAGGACAGGTAGAGGCTGATTCATCTGTGGGCCATGCTCCCCAACACTCTGCCAGCATTGAGAGAGCGTGTGTGTGTGTGTGAGAGAGAGAGAGAGAGAGAGAGAGAGAGAGAGAGAGAGAGAGAGAGAGAGAGAGAGAGTTTTTACCCATCCCCACACCCCCATGGTCACACCTCACGTTGCTAAGCGGTGTGTTTTAGCTCTACAACCCCTCTCTCTCTCTGATGAAAGTTCTGACTGCAATTAGCAGGGTTCTGCTGGGTTCTAATGAACTGCTCTGTGATGAGGAATAACAGGAAATGGTGGTTTGGGGCGCTCGCCAAGTCACTAAACAGCCCACCAATTAGACGGCTTGATACAAAGGAGGAAGGTCTGTCCAGGTCAGCCTGCGCACTGTGCTCTGCAGAGGCTGCCGTCTCTGGAGCGAGGGAGAGGAGGAGGTGAAGGAGGAAGAGCGCCTGCACACCTCTTCCTGTGAGCTCTTCATCAGGGGAAGCTGAACGTGAAGCCTGTTTGATGCAGAAACAAAAAGCTTTGACTTTGTTGCCCACCTGTTATGTCTGCAAATGTCTAAAGACATGCAGAGAATCTCTCATCTCTCTCTCTCTTACGCTTCTCTCTCTCTATCGTTCTAAGGAAGGGGAGGACCAGGAATTCATGACTAGCATGTAGATGTTTCTGTCTTTTTCACACTTCCTCTCTCCTTCTCTTTCCCTTCATCCCTCTCTCTGTCTGAAAGGTCTTTATCTCCTTGTCTGTCTGATCACATCAGGAATATTGGCCTCTCACATTTTCCCATCATCCATCACTTCCTCTTATCCCTGAGGCATCAAACCAGTTTTAGTTCTAGGTTTTGTATCCGTTCATCTGCGTGCTTCTCTCAAACTCAAATTGAAAGAAAACGCTGCAGGTGATCGAGGTCTCCAGAAGTATAACAGGTACGGAACAGAAAAGTCCTCCTGGTTCATCCCTGCCAACAAACAGTAGAGTTAAACCACAGAGCAACTGTGTCTGTTTTCATTCAACAAATTACTCCTCTAGGGAACAAAAGACCTTTAGACTATACTTTGCTTCTCTCCTCTCTGCCTCTCTCGTGGAGCAATATGAAACTGTACTGTAATCCATTTAATCTAACTAGTAAAAAAACTGAAGAAAGCCGTTTAGAGGAGCATATTCTCTTAACTTCCCACTGAAGTGCATCTGCCTGTGTGTCGGCTGCTGTAGTTAAGGTGAGGCGTGAGGCTAAAAAGCCAAAGGCTGGGATTGCTAAAGTTTGGTTAACAAAACCATTTGAGTGGTTTAGCATTTGAGTTAGAGCTGAGGTTACAGATAGACCTGAACTTGATTGTTCCTTATTGAGAGCATGCAGACCCAAACCAGCACTGAGCCAGCATCTTTTCAGTGGTTCAGGGAGATCACTGTATTGTACTAGTGTACATGTGAGTCACATCATGCTTATAATGATGTAAGTGACAGAAGTCGGCACGGTGTGTTCTGTCCAGCTCCAGGTCTCTAAAGGCTGCCTATTGTACCACTGAGTTTCTGAGACTCTGGAGAACCATTCAGAGCCAGGGGAAGATAAGGAACATTGAGGTGTACTACAATAGCAGACGAGATTGCCCAATTTCCTCCCTCTCGCTCTATCTTAGTCTCTCTCTCTCATCTCATTGTGGAACTGCAGAAACTTGTGGAGTTTGAGGCCCTGGTTCAGAATCCTGTCACCTGAAACAGTGGCTGAACAAAACCTGAAGGCAGTTCTGTCGTTCAGAATACCGCTCCATCTCCACGGCAACCATCCCAAGAGAGGGGAAGGAACCACGAAGGCCATCTTAACGTCCTGTTTCACAGCTGTCGGGGAATTAGCTTAGCATACGGACACTCAGAACAGCAGAGTTCCAAACGCTCCCCCCCCCCCCCCGTCTCACTGAGCGTTTCACATCAACAGAAGAGTCAATGTTTGCCTCCGTCGTGCAGCTAACAGCGAACCACGCTCTTCCCCTTCTCTGTGATTCACCGAGGGACATATCTATAGCGCCGTCACGCCAGATAATTCATCCAGGACATGCTACACATGGCAAACACACGCCTGTCATCACAGGAGGCGTGATGATTTGTGGCCCTTGGAAGAGCTTCCCGTACAATTATCATGACTTAGATGTGTATCAGGAGTCCCTGCGGAGTGGGAGAGCTCACCAGGCGGTGACAGCATGAAGTATGAGGAACAGCTGGGAGAAGGAGGGACCTGAGAGGGGCAGGAGAGGAGGAGGGGAAAGGAGAGAGGAAGAGAAGAGTGGAGGAGAAGGAGGGACCTGAGAGGGGCAGGAGAGGAGGAGGGGAAAGGAGAGAGGAAGAGAAGAGTGGAGGAGAAGGAGGGATCTGAGAGGGGCAGGAGAGGAGGAGGGGAAAGGAGAGAGGAAGAGAAGAGTGGAGGAGAAGGAGGGACCTGAGAGGGGCAGGAGAGGAGGAGGGGAAAGGAGAGAGGAAGAGAAGAGTGGAGGAGAAGGAGGGATCTGAGAGGGGCAGGAGAGGAGGAGGGGAAAGGAGAGAGGAAGAGAAGAGTGGAGGAGGAGAAGGAGGAGTGGAGGAGGAGGAGAGGGCAAGAGGAGACATTCCAGCAGCGTCCCATCTCCATTCCCTCCACGGTCTCCCTCGTGTTGCCAAACTGAGAACGATCTGCGTCCGCAGCAGGAAACAGTCGTGTCTGAAGGGGAAGTGGAAGAGCCACGTGTTTCCACATTCTGTCTGTTCCACAGTTTCAGTCCTGACACTGGAGACGGATGCAATCATGCAAAGAGAAGAGACAAGTTCAATTACTTGATTCTTTATAATCCTCAGGCTTGTTTTGTTTGTGTGTGTGTGTGTGTGTGTGTGTGTGTGTGTGTGTGTGTGTGTGTGTGTGTACACCTCAGGATTTTAGCCTGACCCCCCCCCCCCCTTGCGATGCACTCATTCTCAGCCTCTCAGCCTCAGACACACAGTGGGGAGCTCATGTTCTAGGGATTTGACAAGCCGTTTCCAGAAAACAAAATGAGTAAATAAATACACATCAATAAACATGAAAATATCAACCCAACATGGACGTACTGGAGCGTGCCAGCTCATTCAGTGTGTCTGTCCGTAATGGGACGTACGTGCTGTCTGACAAACCAGAAAATAGGATCCAATTCAGATGGTATCCACAGACATGGTGATACACAACATAATACACATCCTTCCCCTGAAGGTATCAGGATTTCTCCCCCCGCTTCCTCCCCCTCACTTTCACTCTCTTTCTCTCTCTCATTACACTTCCCTCTCTCTTTCCTTCTCTGACTCCAGTCAGTTAAGCAGATGGTTTCTTAGCGTTCTCACCACCTGTCTGCCTGACTACCCCCCCACCCTCCCCTCCTCCCTCACTCCCTCACTCCCTCACCCCCCACCCTCCCCTCCTCTCTACCCCACCCCCCCCACCCTCCTCTCCATCTCCTGATGGCAGGCTAATGGGAAGGTTGCCTCTTGAGATTGACCTTATAACCTTAGGGACCCTTAGCACGCAAAAACAAATGAAAAAATACATGTCAGAAAGAAAAAAAACCTCTCTGAAAGTCAGTGAGCTCTTAAGGCTGGCCTTAATGGGAGGATGCAGAACATGTTAGCAGAGTCGGCTTCAGGTGGAAAGGGGGGGGGGCAGTCTTCCTGCTCCATCACCAATGGGGGGATGATCAGTACGGTCCAGGGGATAAGGTGGGATGGAGGCAGTAAGGTGTAGGTAGACTGGGTACTGGGGAGGCTGGAAAATAGAGAAAATACCTTGTCCTGCCCTGTGATCAGAGCACACACACACCTCTCCCCCACTCCCCTCCTTCACCAATTTGCAAAGGCTCTGTCCTACCATCAAGGGTGTTTTTGTCTGGGATACTTTGGAGATGATTCTCTCTTCGAGCAAAGGTTAAGCTGATTTCACCTGTCCAGCGTGTGACCCCCCCCCCCCCTCCCCCCCGGAGGTCACCTGCATGTAGGAAGCCAGGCTATCATCCAAAGTAACCGTACACAAACAATCGAAATAGAATAAAGAGACATGAATGTGCTCTTCACTGCACTCCACATTTTCATCTCAAATCAATGTTCACCTTTGCACACTCGTTAATAATTCAACCGTTAGGAAAGTACAGTTGTGGTCAAAAGTTTACATACACTAGTGAAGATCATGTATGCCATGGCAATATAGGGTTTTCAATAAACTCTACAACTCTTATTTTTCTGTGATGGAATGATAAGGAGCACATATTTCTTTGTCACAAAAGAACATTCATGAAATTTTTTCTTTTATGAATTTATTATGGGTCTTTTGAAAAATGTGACAAAATCTGCTGGGTCAAAAATATACATACAGCAATGTTAATATTTGGTTAAATGTCCCTTGGCCATTTTCACCTCAATTAGGCGCTTTCGGTAGACATCCACAAGCTTCTGGCAAGTCTTCTGGTTGAATCTTTGACACTCCTCCTGACAGAATCGGTGCAGTTCAACTAAATTTGTTGGTTTTCTGAGTCGGACTTGTCTCTTCAGCACAGTCCACATATTCTCTATGGGGTTTAAGTCAGGACTTTGGGAAGGCCACTCTAAGACCTTAATTCTAGCTTGATTTAGCCATTCCTTCACCACTTTTGATGTATGTTTGGGGTCATTGTCCTGTTGGAACACCCAACTACGTCCAAGACCCAACTTTCTGGCTGATGATTTTAGGTTTTCCTGCAGAATTTGGAGGTAGTCTTCCTTCTTCATTATTCCATTTACTTTCTGTAAAGCACCAGTTCCACTGCCAGCAAAACAGGCCCACAGCATAATACTACCACCACCATGTTTGACGGTAGGTATGGTGTTCTTGGGGTGAAAGGCCTCACCTTTTCTCCTCCAAACATATTTCTGGTCATTGTGGCCAAAAAGCTCAATTTTAGTTTCGTCTGACCACAGAACTTTCCTCCAGAAGGCCTTGTCTTTGTCCATGTGATCAGCAGCAAACTTCAGTCGAGCCGTAAGGTGCCGCTTCTGGAGTAATGGCTTCCTTCTTGCACGGCAGCCTCTCAGCCCATGGCGATGTAGAACACGCTTGACTGTGGACACTGACACATGTGTTCCAGCAGCCTCCAACTCATTGCAGACTTGCTTTTTGGTGGTTCTTGGTTGACTCTTGACCAACCTGACCAATTTTCTCTCAGCAGCAAGTGATAGCTTGCGTTTTCTTCCTGATCGTGGCAATGATACAACTGTGCCATGCACTTTATACTTACAAACAATTGTTTGCACAGTTGATCTTGGGACCTGCAACTGCTTTGAAATGGCTCCAAGGGACTTTCCTGACTTGTTCAAGTCAATGATGCGCTTTTTCAGATCCGTGCTGAGCTCCTTAGACTTTCCCATTGTAGTATTTCTGGCTGAGTCTAGTGAATGTGTCAAACAAGCCCTATTTACATGGACTGAAAGAAGTCACCAGCTGGAGTCAATCATAATCACTCGTAAGAAGTTAGGAGGCCATGCCAAAAAGCAAATTGGATTGAAACAACTTTTTCTACATCACCAAATTGGTAATTCAAGGTGCTGTATGTATATTTTTGACCCAGAAGATTTTGACACATTTTCAAAAGACCCATAATAAATTCGTAAAAAGGACCATTTTCATGAATGTTTTCTGTGACAAAGAAATATGTGCTCCTTATCATTCCATCACAGAAAAATAAGAGTTGTAGAGTTTATTGAAAACCCTATATTGCCATGGCATACATGATCTTCACTAGTGTATGTAAACTTTTGACCCTAACTGTAGCTGGAAGCTGCAGTGTACATATTTCGAGCGGGCATTCGAATCTGACCTGGTGCAATCTACACTTCCGTTAAACGATTGAACACAAAGCAGTCGTGTGTCCTCTCTCAGGACCTTTTCGCTTCCACACACACACACACACACACACACACACACACACACACACACACACACACACACACACACACACACACACACACACACACACACACACACACACACACACACACACACACACACACACACACACACACACACACACACACACACACACACACACACACACACACACACACACACACACACACACACACACACACACACACACACACACACACACACACACACACACACACACACACACACACAGTACTTTGAGAACAGTTGAGTCTTTGTGTTCGACAGACACACGACACACACACACAATAAACACAGGCGGTAATGCTTCAACAGAGGCAGCTAATGCATTTGTTTGTTTAGATCAATGAGACTCCATTTTCTGTGTCTCTCCGTCAGGGTGAATCCTGGATGGGCTTCCCTGTGAAGTGAGGAGGAAGAGGAGCGTGCCGTGTCAGTTGGTGTTTTGTGCGTCAGGATGAAGAGCCTCACCGTCATCGCAGCCCTCCCGTACTCCTCCACAATCAACCACTCCTCCTTCACACGCACTCTTAAATCTCCATAGGAATCGCGCTGAGAGAAAAATCACAGCAGTGCGGGTTCATATGCATTGTGTGCTCTTGTGCTGTGTGTGTGTGTGTGTGTGTGTGTGTGTGTGTGTGTGCCTCCCCCTCTGCGGATCATAAAAGAGATAAGGCTCCGGTCCAGCAGACAAAGCGCTCAGCCCTGAGCAGGGGGCAGCTTTCATTAGTGTCGATCTCAGACTGAAACAGCCTGGTCCTCTATCACTCTCCACACGGCCCCCGATCGATACGGCCCCGCTGAGAGGAGGCCCACAGACCAATCAATGCCTCCGAGCTGGACTGCTGCGCCAGGGGATAAATCCAGCGCCCCTGATGGACGAGACGCTCTTTATGGCAGTTAAGACACTGACGGACTCTGTCACATGTTTCACAAGAGCCAGGTGTTAAGGGTGTGTGCTTGACTGGTAGCTTGGTCTTATAAACTGTAGGATAGAGACCGATGTGTTTTCCTGTGTTCTGACCTTGTTCCCATGACGATACCAGGCCTGGACTCGACCAATCAGAAATCATTAACCATGTTACCCTGACTACGTGCTTAGTGGCTTTAGTTCTATCCCCTGGTTACTGATCCCTTGACCTGGAAACATTAGCTCCAAAGCCGTTTAACTCCGTAACCCCAACCAATCGCATACAGCCCAGCCCAGAGCTTTGTTATTTTTTAGGTTGATAGAAAATCTACCACAGGCCTGTTTTCATGAAGCTGTGTCTTGACCTGTTTTTGACCAGCAATGGTCTCATGCACACTGTGTGTGTGTGCGTGTGCGTGCGTGTGCGTGTTTTCCTTCCTCATAATCTCTTTCTCTCTCAGCAGAGAAGGTGATTGTGGCCACCACGGCCATTCATCTTGCAGGCCTAGTTCTGCCTGTTTCAGCAGAGCACATGGTTCCTCTGCTCCTCGGCACTCTGGAACTGTGGAACCTGGCCTGTTGTATAACCTGCTAAGTGGGTCATCTGACCTCCATTCCTGGGAACGGAAACCTTTCAGGAGAAACAAAAGCCACTTCTGAGACGAGAGCTTGGCCATCTCCGACGCTTGTGTTCTTTGTTGTTGTTCTTGTGGGAAAACAAGGCTATTTTAAAACAATGAAGAAATGCATTTTTTAAAAGCTCCGTTTGTGGGCCGACCAAATGGTCAGTGGGGTGTGACCTCACCTCCTACTCCCAGAACCCCCGAGACTCAGATGGAGGAGAGCATCACTGTCTGTACAGGAGGAGGAGGAGAGAGGGGAGGAGAGGGCCCAGAGGGAGAACAGAGACCATGAGGGTAGTAGACAGAGAGAAGCTCCTCACACATCATCTTTAAAACTAGATAGCTGTTAGAATCATTTTTTAGTAATCTCATAGCCATTTTGGATCTGGAAGCGCCAATCAATTTTGTCTGTTTCTATTTATTGCGCTGCAGTGAAAGGCAGACTGTTAAGAGCCAATTGGTAGGAGACTGTAGGAGATGTTAGAGTACTTGAGAGCTCACTCAGAGACTAGTACTGGTAGTCTGATGGGACAGAGATGTTTCAGCCTGGACTCGCACTTACAGCATGATCTGTAAGCTATCAGGATGTTCAGACTTCTAAGGGCCAGAAGAAATCTCTCCCACTCTCGCTCTCTCTCTCCCTGTCTCCATCACTGTCATCGCCTCTCGTACCTTGCTAGGGTTGTGCACAACAGGGTTGTCTCTGTTGTGCTACAGAATATGAAGACCTCAAACTGTCTTCAAGCCGTTACTGGATGTTTGACGGTGTTCTTACCAATACTCTCATCCTCTCTTGGACTCGAGCTTGAATTGTTCTCCCAGCGTAAATGTTTCAGTTCAGTAAGACTGAAGTCTGAATTCCTCGAAGCTTCAGAGAGTCAAAGTGTTCGGTGATTCCGCTGGCTCAAACCCACATCCGTCTACAGTTCTGTGGTTTTCTGTTCAGAGGGTGCCACTGTATCCTGTTATACAGCAAGCATTCAACGTAGATCGTAAGCAATCTATTCAACTGATGTGTATCTGTGTGTGTGTGTGTGTGTGTGTCTCCTTCAGAAGGATCTCCGTGACCTTGCCTTGACATGCGAGCGTCACCGAGCGAGAATCCAACTGAAACCCTATCCTGCTTCACATTAGCGCTCCTCTAACCCACTTCCTGTCCTGTGCAGGCCACACCAGTACCTCCCAGGAAGTAGCACACTGGATTAAGGAAGCACATCAAATATCCATGAGATATCAAATGACCAGAAATGAGTATGGATCCTCGGTCAGCGTGACGGCAGGGAGGGAGGGAGGGTAAGAGGGAGGCAGGCAGGGAGGGCGGGGAGGGTAAGAGGAGGCAGGCAGGGAGGGGAGGGTAAGGGGGGCGGCAGGGAGGGAGGGAGGGTAAGAGGGAGGCAGGGAGGGTAAGAGGGAGGCAGGCAGGGAGGGAGGGTAAGGGGGCGGCAGGGAGGGAGGGAGGGTAAGAGGGAGGCAGGCAGGGAGGGAGGGTAAGAGGGAGGCAGGGAGGGAGGGTAAGAGGGCGGCAGGCAGGGAGGGAGGGTAAAGAGGGAGGCAGGGAGGGAGGGTAAGAGGGAGGCAGGGAGGGAGGGAGGGTAAGAGGGAGGCAGGCAGGGAGGGAGGGTAAGGGGCGGGCAGGGAGGGAGGGAGGGTAAGAGGGAGGCAGGGAGGGTAAGAGGGAGGCAGGCAGGGAGGGGAGGGTAAGAGGGAGGCAGGGAGGGAGGGTAAGAGGGCGGCAGGCAGGGAGGGAGGGTAAGAGGGAGGCAGGGAGGGAGGGTAAGAGGGAGGCAGGGAGGGAGGGTAAGAGGGCGGCAGGCAGGGAGGGAGGGTAAGAGGGAGGCAGGGAGGGAGGGTAAGAAGGGAGGCAGGCAGGGAGGGAGGGGTAAGAGGGAGGCAGGGAGGGAGGGTAAGAGGGCGGCAGGCAGGAGGGAGGGTAAGAGGGGAGGCAGGCAGGGAGGGAAGGGTAAGAGGGAGGCAGGCAGGGAGGGAGGGTAAGAGGGCGGCAGGGAGGGAGGGAGGGTAAGAGGGCGGGCAGGGAGGGAGGGAGGGTAAGAGGGAGGCAGGCAGGGTAAGGGGGCGGCAGGGAGGAGGGAGGGTAAGAGGGAGGCAGGCAGGGAGGGAGGGTAAGAGGGAGGCAGGCAGGGAGGGAGGGTAAGAGGGAGGCAGGCAGGGAGGGAGGGTAAGAGGGCGGCAGGGAGGGAGGGAGGGTAAGAGGGAGGCAGGGAGGGAGGGAGGGTAAGAGGGAGGCAGGGAGGGAGGGAGGGTAAGAGGGAGGCAGGGAGGGAGGGTAAGAGGGAGGCAGGCAGGGAGGGAGGGTAAGAGGGAGGCAGGCAGGGAGGGGAGGGTAAGAGGGCGGCAGGCAGGGAGGGAGGGTAAGAGGGAGGCAGGGAGGGAGGGTAAGAGGGCGGCAGGCAGGGAGGGAGGGTAAGAGGGCGGCAGGGAGGGAGGGAGGGTAAGAGGGAGGCAGGCAGGGAGGGTAAGAGGGTAAGAGGGAGGCAGGCAGGGAGGGAGGGAGGGTAAGGGGGGCGGCAGGGAGGGAGGGGAGGGTAAGAGGGAGGCAGGCAGGGAGGGAGGGTAAGAGGGAGGCAGGCAGGGAGGGTAAGAGGGTAAGAGGGAGGCAGGCAGGAGGGAGGAGGGTAAGGGGGCGGCAGGGAGGGAGGGAGGGTAAGAGGGAGCAGGCAGGGGAGGGAGGGTAAGAGGGAGGCAGGCAGGGAGGGAGGGTAAGAGGGAGGCAGGCAGGGAGGGAGGGAGGGTAAGAGGGAGGCAGGCAGGGGAGGTGAGGGTAAGAGGGCGGCAGGGAGGGAGGGAGGGTAAGAGGGAGGCAGGGAGGGGAGGGAGGGTAAGAGGGAGGCAGGGAGGGAGGGTAAGAGGGAGGCAGGCAGGGAGGGAGGGTAAGAGGGAGGCAGGCAGGGAGGGAGGGTAAGAGGGAGGCAGGGAGGGAGGGAGGGTAAGAGGGAGGCAGGGAGGGAGGGTAAGAGGGAGGCAGGCAGGGAGGGAGGGTAAGAGGGAGGCAGGCAGGGAGGGAGGGTAAGAGGGAGGCAGGCAGGGAGGGAGGGTAAGAGGCAGGCAGGCAGGGAGGGAGGGTAAGAGGCAGGCAGGCAGGAGGGTAAAGAGGGCGGCAGGGAGGGAGGGAGGGAGGTGTGGCTGCTGGTCCTTGTCACTGGATCGCTGGTGGCAGCACATTTCCAGTCAGGGCCAAGAATAATGGAGGATCGATGAGGAACGTGGAAACAGCGCCTCTCTCTAAACTCATTTCTCCAGCGATCATGATATGGGAGACGAGTTCAAGACGGTGGGTTATCATCTGGCAGGGAGCTAAGCACATTTTAAACAGGTCGCCGTTTTCAACAACGGTTAAGGCGCTTCAGCAGATGGAAGGTTTAAATATACTCACCTCTACATAAACCATCAAACGCATATTTTTCTCAGTCTACGCCCCCCCCACCCACACACACACCCCACCTCTTCTCTATTTCTTTCCCTACACCTCACCCCATCCCATCTGCCGCCCCCCCCTCAGCCCCCCTCCCTCACACCTTCTTCCCTCGCTCCCTCCCCCCCTACCTCATCCCAGCTTCCACTCTCTGTGAGTGGGCCTTGATCTCCAGGATCAGCTCAGTCCGGGTCTGGCACGCAGATCAAAGTGTCAACAACCCACCCATTCAAATCTTCAGTTGTGGTGTAACGCAACTCTTTCCTCACTTCCATGGGGCGCCCTTCCTCCCCCTCCATCTCCTCCTCCCCCACACACCTTCTCACCATCCTGCCCCACCTCCCCTCCTCTATCTCCACTCACTGGTTTCCGCTGATAACATGAAAGTCTGTTTCTCTTTGCGTATGTGTGTGAGAGAGCGCGCGAGTGTGTGTGTGTGTGTGTGTGTGTGTGTGTGTGAGAGAGTGAGTATGTGTGTGTGTGTTAATGCACAGTGTGCATGCATGTTTGTATCCGTAACCTCTCTCCTGTTCCTGTCCAGATTCCTCTGACCGCATCAAAGCAACATTTAGAGAGGAACACAGTTCACCAGGATGACTCCTGTCTGAAGATGCCGTCCCAAATATTAAAACGACAGCCCACTAATAAACAACAACACACAAACACAAGCCTCCCGTCCAGCCCCCCCCCTCTCATGGAGCCCCCCAGGGCTCGGCCCCTAAGCCTCCATTATCTCTCTCAAACAGACACCATGCTGGAAGGGGCTTCCTGCTGGTCAAGTTGCCAGGGGCAACTGCCTTCAAGATGCTCTCAGCCTCCAACTGGTCCGAATAAAACACACATTCAACAGCTGCATTCATCACTGCTCCACCAAGCATGGCATCTGGGGGGGAGGGGGGGGGGTCGCTACATCAGTGCTTCTCTATGACGGCTCTGTTGCCACGGTGACCTAAGGCTTCATAAATGTCTTGAAGTTCAGCCTGGAACAGATGCCAGGACCGCTCTGGACAAGCAGACCATCCCAGGCTACCGTTGTGGCACTTACGGAAGGAAAGGCCTTCATCTGAGGTGACCGCATGCAGAGCACCTCTGGAGCAAGACAAGGTTTTATCTGGAAGAATCCAGTTTGATGTTGTTGTGTCGACTGCAGTAAAACAAGTCTGTGCTCCAACAGCAAAACCATTTTAATGGTCTGTAGGACCATCACAGCTAAGAGCTGGTCCACCTCTCTTCAGGTTATTCCTGCTGCTGTCTAACACCAACAGCACACACACTAATGTCCTTGTCCTCCACACATTTGCGCTGGTATTTTTGGGCTGGCTGGATGAATTGACAGCTACTGAACTGAAAGGTCACCACTAAAGGTTAGCAGCAGCCTAAGTTTGCCTCTCTGCTTGCCTCCCATCCCCTCCCCAGACTGTCTACCCTGTCCTCCCTCCCTCCCCTCCTCCTCCCTCCCTCCCTCCATCCCTCCCTCCCTCCCCTCCTCCTCCCCTCCCAGCCTCACAGGAAGGTTGTTTATGTAAGAGGCTAATCCTAAACGATTGCTTTATGACCAGACTCATAAAGGCAACAAGAGGCTGATTTCATCGATTTACACATTGCTTATTCATGGCCTGTTTTAAGCACAACCTCCCTCCTCCTCCTCCTCCTCCCTCCTCCACTGCGCTCTGCCTCTCTAATTCACACACTTCCTCTCACTTCTAGCTCCATTAGAATGGATCTGCTCTTTTCGTAGATTGCTCCATCACACGCTCACACGCTCAAACATCCATGGCACGTACACGTCGGGACAAACACCTTGTTCGCATACTGACAGTGATCCGTCACCCTATTGTATTCACACACACACACCCAGGTACACACTCACACAGCACTTGCTATTCCAAGCTCAACAGTCAAATGTTTCTCCCTGCATTTTCTTGGTACCTTCAGAAGCACCTCTACAATGTTCCAGGTAAGACCCTTTCAGCCCACTACGCTTGCTACTGCTAAACATATAAGAAACAAACATGACAGCAGGAGAGGTGAGAAAGTGAGTGATGGCCAAAAAAGAGAGCGAGAGGCGGAGAGAGGAGAGCAGAGATGGAGAGAAGCAGGAAGTGTCTCTTCTCCTGGGAGCTCATATTTCATTACCCAGGAAGCAGGGCTGGCTACGTTTCTCATTGTCTTCTTAGAGAAACAAAAGGAAATATTTGACACCGTTTTTCAGTCCGGTGGGAGCCACGCAGAGGAACCCAGCTAAAGCTGAGAAGAGGTGCAGGATCTGAGTTAGGGTTCGAGAGCACCTCGAGATGGGGGAGGTGGGGGGGGGGGGAAGAGTGGCAGAAGAAGAGAGGGTGGAGAGGGAGCGCAAAGATATGAAAAGCAAGAGGGCAGGAGGGGGGAGGCAGGAAGGCAGGAGGAGGGGAGGCAGGAGGAGGGGAGGCAGGAGGGGGGGAGGCAGGAGGGGGGGAGGCAGGAGCATGTGTGAGTGTTGGAGCGAGGGACAGGGTCTGCAGACAGATAAAAGCGCAGCTTTGTTAAGAGTGATGGCAGCTTTTCAAAAGGTCACCATGTCGCCTCTCGAGTTTTGCAAAAGTTCCGTCTCTTGTTGCTGCCAAGTGGGTTTTCACTTTTCATACCTCGCTAGTTCCATCCCTCCCTCCCTCCCTCCCTCCCTCCCCTCTCTGTATTGCTCAGCAGTGGCACAGCAGAGAGGGGTTATCAGGGTGGAGCTCTTACCACGCTGGCTCCCTGGACACCAGCTGACAGGCAGAATCAAACACTCACAGAGCCAACAGCAGCACAGCTGCACTGCAGGGTCACGCTCCCTCCAGGGGCACGGATCATGGGACATGCAGTTCACAGTACCTCAGTCAGCCCCTGTCTATTTTAGGTTCACCTCACTAGAGGTAGCAGTCCTGCTGAACGGATCCACCATGCATGTAAACACACACCCAGACACACACACACCCAGACACACACACACACACCCAGAGAGACTCACCTGACCTGGTTAAGAGCTGATCAAAGTAACGCCAGTATGCATCAGGCTTCATAGTGACAGTGCATCTCAACACACCACACACACACACACACACACACACCTTCCAGGTGTTCAGTGACAGAAGCAGCTCCATTATTCACTTGAACTGTCTGTGATGTTCGAAGAGGAAGCATGTAAACACACAGAGAGGAGGAGAGAAGAGGAGGAGAAGGGAGGAGGAGAAAAAAGGAGGAGAAGGGAAGGGGAAGAGAGGAGAAGGAGAGAGGGGGGGAGTGGAGGGGGAGGGGAAGAGAGGGGAAGAGAGGAGAAGACAAGAGGAGGAGAGAGGGGGGAGTGGAGGGGAGGGGAAGAGAGGAGGAGGAGAGGGGAAGAGAGGAGAAGAGGAGGAGAGAGGGGGGGAGTGGAGGGGAGGAGGAGAGGAGAAGAGAAGGAGGGTGTTTTCTTCCCCAATGACGGCAGAACTGTTAAGAGGCTGCTAAGAGGCTGCTAGAAAAAACAACCTTGAGCAGAATAAACAAGACGACATGACCAGACCTGCTGCACAGAATACAAGGAACCAGGAGCTCTGCCAGTCTGCTGGCCTGTTCCTGTGTGCATGAGGACCACAGCCTTTTATAGTGCCCATAAAACCATATTGTTTCCTTTGTGTGTGTGTCTGTGATGTCTGCATGTCTCTTTGTGCTCACGTTTGTGTGTGTGTGTGTGTGTGTGTGTGTGTGTTGCCGGCGGTGCAGGGAACTGCATAACAGCAGCTGTATGAGCCCAGCTGTCTGTTGTGCCGATTCCTGGATGTTTACAAGCGGATGTGCGCGCGCCGAACACTGTTCAATGTCATCAAACCATTATGCCGCAGCTAATATTGTGCGCCTTCGAAAGAGGTGATAAGTTTGTTTCCCTTCCGTCCCTCCCAGGGAAAAACAGAGGCTTATTAGATGAGGAATGTTTGGTTCGCTCTGCCTCGCACGCTCGCCCCGCTCTCTCCAGAGAAAGTCCCAGAGGTTATTGACACCCTTGCAAGGTAAGCACTTCTATTCCAGGGTACAGCCAGTGAGATGAGGCCTTCCAGCCTGTTTCTTTAAACAGCAAGTGTGTCTGTACAGAGCAGGGAGAGAGAGAGAGAGAGAGAGAGAGAGAGAGAGAGAGAGAGAGAGAGAGAGAGAGAGAGAGAGAGAGAGAGAGAGAGAGAGAGAGAGAGAGAGAGAGAGAGAGAGATTCTCTGGTAAAGCAGCAGTTCATCAGTCTGTTTGTTAAGGTTTAGTTGAGCCTGTAATGACCAGAACCATGCCAATGGACTCAATGCGAGTTGGAAAGACATTGGACTGGTGTGCTAGGACATGGATGGCCCTCAATGCTGAACAGTCAAACAGTTTTCTATTATATTATTTAAAAGTTTCATGCATTTTTGCTGCTTTTTGTAGTTAAAAAGACTCCATTTACATGAGTGCACAATTTACATTGTGCACCAAGATGAGAAGGGCTCTTGTCACATGTTTCACAAGAGCCAGGTGTTAAGGGTGTGTGCTTGACTGGTAGCTTGGTCTTATAAACTGTAGGATAGAGACCGATGTGTTTTCCTGTGTTCTGACCTTGTTCCCATGACGATACCAGGCCCTGGACTCGACCAATCAGAAATCATTAACCATGTTACCCTGACTACGTGCTTTAGTGGCTTTAGTTCTATCCCCTGGTTACTGATCCCTTGACCTGGAAACATTAGCTCCAAAGCCGTTTAACTCCGTAACCCCAACCAATCGCATACAGCCCAGCCCAGAGCTTTGTTATTTTTTAGGTTGATAGAAAATCTACCACAGGCCTGTTTTCATGAAGCTGTGTCTTGACCTGTTTTTGACCAGCAATGGTCTCATGCACACTGTGTGTGTGTGCGTGTGCGTGCGTGTGCGTGTTTTCCTTCCTCATAATCTCTTTCTCTCTCAGCAGAGAAGTGATTGTGGCCACCACGGCCATTCATCTTGCAGGCCTAGTTCTGCCTGTTTCAGCAGAGCACATGGTTCCTCTGCTCCTCGGCACTCTGGAACTGTGGAACCTGGCCTGTTGTATAACCTGCTAAGTGGGTCATCTGACCTCCATTCCTGGAACGGAACCTTTCAGGAGAAACAAAAGCCACTTCTGAGACGAGAGCTTGGCCATCTCCGACGCTTGTGTTCTTTGTTGTTGTTCTTGTGGGAAACAAGGCTATTTTAAAACAATGAAGAAATGCATTTTTTAAAAGCTCCGTCTGTGGGCCGACCAAATGGGTCAGTGGGGTGTGACCTCACCTCCTACTCCAGAACCCCCGAGACTCAGATGGAGGAGAGCATCACTGTCTGTACAGGAGGAGGAGGAGAGAGGGAGGAGAGGCCCAGAGGGAGAACAGAGACCATGAGGGTAGTAGACAGAGAGAAGCTCTCACACATCATCTTTAAAACTAGATAGCTGTTAGGAATCATTTTTAGTAATCTCATAGCCATTTTGGATCTGGAAGCGCCAATCAATTTTGTCTGTTTCTATTATTGCGCTGCAGTGAAAGGCAGACTGTTAAGAGCCAATTGGTAGGAGACTGTAGGAGATGTTAGAGTACTTGAGAGCTCACTCAGAGACTAGTACTGGTAGTCTGATGGACAGAGATGTTTCAGCCTGGACTCGCACTACAGCATGATCTGTAAGCTATCAGGATGTTCAGACTTCTAAGGGCCAGAAGAAATCTCTCCCTCTCCCACTCTCGCTCTCTCTCTCCCTGTCTCCATCACTGTCATCGGCCTCTCGTACCTTGCTAGGGTTGTGCACAACAGGGTTGTCTCTGTTGTGCTACAGAATATGAAGACCTCAAACTGTCTTCAAGCCGTTACTGGATGTTTGACGGTGTTCTTACCAATACTCTCATCCTCTCTTGGGACTCGAGCTTGAATTGTTCTCCAGCGTAAATGTTTCAGTTCAGTAAGACTGAAGTCTGAATTCCCCGAAGCTTCAGAGAGTCAAAGTGTTCGGTGATTCCGCTGGCTCAAACCCACATCCGTCTACAGTTCTGTGGTTTTCTGTTCAGAGGGTGCCACTGTATCCTGTTATACAGCAAGCATTCAACGAGATCGTAAGCAATCTATTCAACTGATGTGTATCTGTGTGTGTGTGTGTGTGTGTGTGTGTAGTGTGTGTGTGTGTCTCTTCAGAAGGATCTCCGTGACCTTGCCCTTGACATGCGAGCGTCACCGAGCGAGAATCCAACTGAAACCCTATCCTGCTTCACATTAGCGCTCCTCTAACCCACTTCCTGTCCTGTGCAGGCCACACCAGTACCTCCCAGGAAGTAGCACACTGGATTAAGAAGCACATCAAATATCCATGAGATATCAAATGACCAGAAATGAGTATGGATCCTCGGTCAGCGTGACGGCAGGGAGGGAGGGAGGGTAAGAGGGAGGCAGGGAGGGAGGGTAAGAGGGAGGCAGGCAGGGAGGAGGTAAGAGGGAGGCAGGGAGGGAGGGAGGGTAAGAGGGAGGCAGCAGGGAGGGTGTAAGGGGGCGGCAGGGAGGGAGGGAGGGTAAGAGGGAGGCAGGGAGGGTAAGAGGGAGGCAGGCAGGAGGGAGGGTAAGAGGGAGCAGGGAGGGAGGGTAAGAGGGAGGCAGGCAGGGAGGGAGGGTAAGAGGGAGGCAGGGAGGGAGGGTAAGAGGGCGGCAGGCAGGGAGGGAGGGTAAGAGGGAGGCAGGAGGGAGGGTAAGAGGGAGGCAGGCAGGGAGGGAGGGTAAGAGGGAGGCAGGGAGGGGAGGGTAAGAGGGCGGCAGGCAGGGAGGGAGGGGTAAGAGGGAGGCAGGCAGGGAGGGAGGGTAGAGGGAGGCAGGCAGGGAGGGAGGGTAAGAGGGAGGCAGGCAGGGAGGGAGGGTAAGAGGGCGGCAGGGAGGGAGGGAGGGGTAAGAGGGAGGCAGGCAGGGTAAGAGGGAGGCAGGCAGGGAGGGAGGGTAAGAGGGAGGCAGGCAGGGAGGGTAAGAGGGTAAGAGGGAGGCAGGCAGGGAGGGAGGGAGGGTAAGGGGGCGGCAGGGAGGGAGGGAGGGTAAGAGGGAGGCAGGCAGGGAGGGAGGGTAAGAGGGAGGCAGGCAGGGAGGGAGGGTAAGAGGGAGGCAGGCAGGGAGGGAGGGAGGGTAAGAGGGAGGCAGGCAGGGAGGGAGGGTAAGAGGCAGGCAGGGAGGGAGGGTAAGAGGCAGGCAGGGAGGGAGGGTAAGAGGCGGCAGGGAGGGAGGGTAAGAGGGCGGCAGGGAGGGAGGGTAAGAGGGCGGCAGGGAGGGAGGGAGGGTAAGAGGGAGGCAGGGAGGGAGGGAGGGTAAGAGGGAGGCAGGAGGGAGGTAAGAGGGAGGCAGGCAGGGAGGGAGGTAAGAGGGAGGCAGGGAGGGAGGGTAAGAGGGAGGCAGGCAGGGAGGGAGGGTAAGAGGGAGGCAGGGAGGGAGGGAGGGTAAGAGGGAGGCAGGGAGGGAGGGTAAGAGGGAGGCAGGCAGGGAGGGAGGGTAAGAGGGAGGCAGGGAGGGAGGGAGGGTAAGAGGGAGGCAGGGAGGGAGGGAGGGTAAGAGGGAGGCAGGCAGGGAGGGAGGGTAAAGAGGGAGGCAGGGGTGGCTGCTGGTCCTTGTCACTGGATCGCTGGTGGCAGCACATTTCCAGTCCAGGGCCAAGAATAATGGAGGATCGATGAGGAACGTGGGAACAGCGCCTCTCTCTAAACTCATTTTCTCAGCGATCATGATATGGGAGACGAGTTCAAGACGGTGGGTTATCATCTGGCAGGGAGCTAAGCACATTTTAAACAGGTCGCCGTTTCAACAACGGTTAAGGCGCTTCAGCAGATGGAAGGTTTAAATATACTCACCTCTACATAAACCATCAAACGCATATTTTCTCAGTCTACGCCCCCCCCACCCACAACACACACCCCACCTCTTCTCTATTTCTTTCCCTACACCTCACCCCATCCCCATCTGCCGCCCCCCCCCTCAGCCTCCCCTCTCCTCACACCTTCTTCCTCGCTCCCTCCCCCCCTACCTCATCCCAGCTTCCACTCTCTGTGAGTGGGCCTTGATCTCCAGGATCAGCTCCAGTCCGGGTCTGGCACGCAGATCAAAGTTCAACAACCCACCATTCAAATCTTCAGTTGTGGTGTAACGCAACTCTTTTCCTCACTTCCATGGGGCGCCTTCCTCCCCCTCCATCTCCTCCTCCCCCACACACCTTCTCACCATCCTGCCCCACCTCCCCTCCTCTATCTCCACTCACTGGTTTCCGCTGATAACATGAAAGTCTGTTTCTCTTTGCGTATGTGTGTGAGAGAGCGCGCGAGTGTGTGTGTGTGTGTGTGAGAGAGTGAGTATGTGTGTGTGTGTTAATGCACAGTGTGCATGCATGTTTGTATCCGTAACCTCTCTCCTTGTTCCTGTTCAGATTCCTCTGACCGCATCAAAGCAACATTTAGAGAGGAACACAGTTCACCAGGATGACTCCTGTCTGAAGATGCCGTCCCAAATATTAAAACGACAGCCCACTAATAAACAACAACACACAAACACAAGCCTCCCGTCCAGCCCCCCCCCTCTCATGGAGCCCCCAGGGCTCGCCCCTAAGCCTCCATTATCTCCTCTCAAACAGACACCATGCTGGAAGGGGCTTCCTGCTGGTCAAGTTGCCAGGGGCAACTGCCTTCAAGATGCTCTCAGCCTCCAACTGGTCCGAATAAAAACACATTCAACAGCTGCATTCATCCACTGCTCCACCAAGCATGGCATCTGGGGGGGAGGGGGGGGGGGGTCGCTACATCAGGGCTTCTCTATGACGGCTCTGTTGCCACGGTGACCTAAGGCTTCATAAATGTCTTGAAGTTCAGCCTGGAACAGATGCAAGGACGCTCTTCAGGTTATTCCTGCTGCTGTCTAACACCAACAGCACACACACTAATGTCCTTGTCCTCCACACATTTGCGCTGGTATTTTTGGGCTGGCTGGATGAATTGACAGCTACTGAACTGAAAGGTCACCACTAAAGGTTAGCAGCAGCCTAAGTTTGCTCTCTGCTTGCCTCCCATCCCCTCCAGACTGTCTACCCTGTCCTCCTCTCTCCTTCCCTCCTTCCCATCCCTCTAAGACTGTCTACCCTGTCCTCCTCCCTCCTTCCCTCCTTCCCATCCCTCTAAGACTGTCTACCCTGTCCTCCTCCCTCCTTCCCTCCTTCCCAATCCCCTCTAAGACTGTCTACCCTGTCCTCCTCCCTCCCTCCCTCCTTCCATCCCTCCCAGACTGTCCTATCCTGTCCCTCCCTCCCTCCCTCCCCCTCCCTCCTCCCTCCCTCCCTCCCTCCATCCCTCCCTCCCCCTCCTCCTCCCCTCCCAGCCTCACAGGAAGGTTGTTTATGTAAGAGGCTAATCCTAAACGATTGCTTTATGACCAGACTCATAAAGGCAACAAGAGGCTGATTTCATCGATTTACACATTTGCTTATTCATGGCTGTTTTAAGCACAACCTCCCTCCTCCCTCCTCCTCCTCCTCCTCCTCCTCCACTGCGCTCTGCCTCTCTAATTCACACACTTCCTCTCACTTCTAGCTCCATTAGAATGGATCTGCTCTTTTCGTAGATTGCTCCATCACACGCTCACACGCTCAAACATCCATGGCA
>CM059296.1:13205000-13235000 GCA_030340665.1 Neosalanx taihuensis | reverse complement strand
AGTACACAGCCCAGGCCAGTCGATTTCTTCTGTGATTGATGTGTCAGGAAGCAGCCTGACTCAGCCATACTGACAGATTAGGTGATTCTGAGTAGCCCAGACAGACAAATAGACATGGGAAGGCAGGTAGACAGGCATATAGTGAAGGCAGGTAGACAGGCATATAGTGAAGGCAGGTAGACAGGCATATAGTGAAGGCAGGTAGACAGGCATATAGTGAAGGCAGGTAGACAGGCAGATAGTGAAGGCAGGTAGACAGGCAGGTAGTGAAGGCAGGTAGACAGGCAGATAGTGAAGGCAGATAGACAGGCAGATAGTGAAGGCAGGTAGGCAGGCAGGTAGTGAAGGCAGATAGACAGGCAGATAGTGAAGGCAGGTAGACAGGCAGGTAGTGAGGCAGGCAGAGAGCCAGGCTAGCCGGTTGTTTAACTGTGGAGAAAGTCATTCAGAGCTCTCCTTCCCCAGGAGGTGTGGGGGGGGGGGGGGGGGGGGGGGGTTGTGACACAGACAGGGTCATGTATAGTGCCAGGGTTGTGACAGGACTTCCAGACAGAAAAAAGCTGAAAAACATTGAGAATTTACTGCTGCTGTGTCCCTGAGGACTTCCAGACAGAAAAAGCTGAAAAACATTGAGAATTTACTGCTGCTGTGTCCCTGCCAACAGTCCAGGGAGACCCCAGAATCACGGTGTCAGCAGTTCTTCTACTCCTTATAAAGCTGCTCCATAACTCTGAACCCTGCTTCCTTCATAACAGCTACCGACCACACTGACAGCCACACACAGCCACACTCAACTCACACACCCACACTCACTCGTTAAGAGGGAAATTGTGTTGTGATTTTGTGGTGTATATCCCAAGCCTCAAGGTCTCTCTGGGTGGATGAAGAGATGGGGAGAGGGGAGAGAAGAGCCCACTTAACAGTGTATTAAAGCCGTTAAGTGGAATGAACAGGGATCAATGCGTTTGCTGGTCAGCCCCGATGCTGGAGTCAGGTGCCTACATCTGTCCCTCAGAGAGGGGAGGAAGAGGGGAGGGTGCTAGAGGGGGGAGACTAGGAGAGAGTGAGTGGGAGGAAGCCAGAGAGAGAGAGAGAGAGAGAGAGAGAGAGACAGACAGACAGACAGACAGACAGACAGGGGGGAGGAGATAGATGAAATTATGGCTAAAAAGTAGGAGGGAGAGAACATGGAACTGCAGACAGTTCAGGAAAAGCATGCAACTAGAAGTTTCTAAAAGGGAGAGGGGTGAGAGAGAGGAATAAAGATGATGCATGATGGAGGGAGAGAACCAGAAAGAAATAACGATGGAGGGAGGTAGCTTTATATAGTTATTTATAGAGAGGGCCAAGATAGAGAGAGAGAGAGTTTAAGTGATAAATTGCTTTTGCTGTCTAGGGGTCTGCAGTCTCTTCCTCAGAACACTATCCCAGCCCTCTATTAGCCTGCACAGTTTAGAACTGGGGGGGGGCAAAAGCCTCAGTATCACAGATGTGTGTCATCCACAAAAACACTCACACCCATTCAGTCCTTAAGTGTCTCTCTACCGAGGAAGCTGGCATTTATAGTTGGTGCAGTATTAATCCCAGCATCATGTTTTATTCAGAACTTACTCCCCAGTAACAACTCAATAATGGATCAGGTGAGGATGGGAGGGGGTGGGGAAGCTGCCAGGCTTATTGGATCAGTGACTTTTGGGTTTGGGGGGGGGGGGGCGCATAGTAATTAGAAACCTGTAGCCCAATGGATAGAGGAGAGAGATAAAGTGATAGAGAGAGAAATTGTGAGAAAGTCAGAGAAAGAGATGGTGAGAGACTCAGAGAGAGCGACAGAGATGGAGAGAGGATGTTGTCTAAGCAGCAAGTATTCATCTTCCTGGTCCAGACACTTTAGTACAATACAATCAATACAAGCGCTGGAACAGTGTAGGTGGAGAGGAAGTAGTGTTGGTGGCAGTTTGCCTCAGCATTATCTCCCCCTGCACACACGTGGACAAAGATACACAAGATCACACTGTGTGTGTGTGTGTGTGTGCGCAAATCTAGAAACGTTTCATCCATCAAGAGTTCCGCCTGAAACCATTCTCGCCCAATAAACAGTTCCAGCGGGGGGTATAAATGATTCTGACCAGACAGGAGGAGATCAGATAAAGGAGCGAGTGCTGACACCAAAAGACCCCCAGCTGTACACCTTCCTCTGCGGTTTGGTCGACCTCCAGAACAGTAACAGCTTCTGTGGTGTTTGGTGGGTTATTATCTAGACACCGGTGATCTGATGCAGGCTAGAAGACTCTTGTTTCCCCCCTCTTACATGCAGTCTCTCAGAACCCTCTGTCTCTCCTGACATCAACACGCTCTCAGAGGACAGTGTCGTAGTCCTCTTCCACAGTCCAGTGCTCCTCGCTTCAAAATCCAGCCATCCCACTAACTAATGGATACCAAAGAAGGAAAACAGTTGATGCCTTGTTTTTGCGGGCCAATTTAAACCCCCACAGTTTAAATCCACTGGCTTAAATACCTTTACAAATGACTTCTTAAAGCGAGCTGTAAAAAAAAAAAAAAACTGCTACATGAATCTGCCAATGACGTGAAGCGTGATTTTTCAGGGTAGATTGAATCATGGACATGAAGTCATTCAGTATTCCTCCTATGTGCCTGACCTTTGAGTGCACATGTTTTCAGTGTGCAGCTCTGGCCTCGCTGACATGCTAATTGGGCTCATTCTGACTGTTTTCATAATCAATGTTTCCAGTCGGCCTTTCTTCTCTTTGTCGCTTCGCTGATCTCATTAAGCAGGAGTGCTGTGATGAGAGGAGGAAAACTAAACTCTTCAGTGGTTGAAGACAGACAGATGGACGTGTGTGTGTGTGTGTGTGTGTGTGTGTGTGTGTGTATGAGTGTGTGTGCATGTGAGCTGGCAGTGATCAGTATGAGGAGCTGATTGCAGCGCCACAGTGGAAAGCTATTGTAACAGGCAGATGGGGAAGAGAGAGGGTTGACAGCTTGGCTGTAGTCTCGTCTCTTAGCTCCAGTCTGACTCACAGATGCTGCTCTCTATAATCTTTTATTCAGATCGAACACACAACCAGAGAATGTCAGCTGCAATGCACCCTGGGAATGATTGAGTGCGCGGGTCGATGCAGTGCTTCTATGGAACATCCAGCACGTCCCATCGGCCTTTTATGAAGAGGTAAAGCACAGGCCTGCAGCAAAACCTCCAGAAGACAGGAGATGTGATCTTCTCTTAGCAGCAATTCAACTGGCTTCTGTACAACACGGCCGTCTGAACCCGCCGACAGCTACATGACCGTGAGCAGCGAGGAATGGAATAAAGAGGCTTCGATTCCTCACAATAGCTGGGCAAGGCTGCGGTGCCCAGTCCTTTAGACATCTGCAACAATCAAGCCGATTTCACAGCCACTGGCAAACAAACACAACAATACAAACCGTCCATGAACAATTACTGGAGGAAACCATATGAATTTAAAAGTTGACAATGTAGGCTGATTAAGATTCCACAAAGGGTTTGTGTACCAAACAGGGCTAGCATTAAAAAAAAACACTGGATCTGTGAGACAGAGGAAAATGGTGAATAAGCTCTTGTTCCTGGTCGGGGGCACTTGACCTTGAGATAAATTAGAGATTAAAGATGAATTATGCATGTGGAGGGCCCGTAACGAGATAGCGTCCATGCACAGCACATGCATGTACTTAAACCTTTCTTTACCCGTTTCATTATGCACAATCAAGCGTCATAATGGGCCCTGCGGCCCACCGAGCCAGGGTGCCGTCACGCCTGACACCAGACACCCCCCCAGGCGAGAGCGGACGCTTGGGTTCCTCCTCTGGCACATGCAGAGTGGGGAAGGAAGGTCTCTGCATCACAGTGGGAAGGTCAAGGGATGGTGTTAGCTAAAACGTCCTGCGCTAAATGCTGTTATCTGAGATGGGAGTTTGTGAGAGAGGCCTGTACACAAAGGGGGAGGGGGGTGATGGATGGGAGGTGGGCAAGGGGAGGGAGGGAACGTGATATGGAGGACCGTAGGAGAGTGGAGTAAATATAGAAGATAGGAAGGAAAAACAGTAAAGGATTAGCCATGGAGAAAGAGAGAGAATTATGGTCAATCCCTGATGATGGATTTGTATGAAACTAGAGGACTCTGCTGAGGCATGCTAACAGGCTCCATCCTGGCTGGTATGAGTGTAGGAGACCAGGGGTAGTTTGGGGTGTCTGTCTAACAGCCTGCCGGCTTTAGAGACCTGTGGTTAGACCTGGGAGAGTCCTGCTTGAGAGCGACGGCTGTTAGTCTCACAGCTCAGAAGAAGCTGTGAAGAAGCTGAGCAAGGAAATAATAGGCTAAAGAAAATAACCTCTACACACACACACACACACACACACACAGGTTACTGTGCACCCTGCCCACATTCCCACACACAAAACACACTCTTTTTCCCCGCTTAATACGTACACACACACACACACACACACACACACACCGCTCAGATGGGTGTTAAGCCTGGGTCTCTTGTGTGGTGTTTGTCTGTTGTTGAGCCTCTTTATCACTGCTTTAAAAGGCCAACTGCTCTCAACGGTCAAATAACTCCACAGCAGAAGGTCAGCACGCTGCGCTAAGAACTCTGTTGGTTCAAATGAATAACGATGAAAACTATTACCAGACTATAGCTGAGAGTCAATGTGTCCGGTAAACCCATTTCCCATGGTGACGATGCACAATAGGCTGTAGGCTAAACCAGAATGTAATTTCTCCTTCTGTTCCTACTACGTGTGTATGTGTGTGTGTGTGTGTGTGTGTTTGTTGTCCCAGTGGTCTGAACTAGGATACGGAGCGCCATCCCTGCAGCTGAAGGGTTTAGAGGAGGATAGAAACACCAGATAGTTCCAGGGATCTGTGGTTAGAAAATCAATAGCAACAATGCAGCGAATAGTCCTCTTGTCCTCTCCAGCCAGGCTGCATCAGACACGCATACCGCTACAGTCTGGAGAACCAGGCTGTCGGACCAACACTGCCCCCTGCTGGGAAAAGGACGAGGCTAAAACCTGCCAATAACCAGCGTCGATGCACTGCCATGTCCTTCAGGGCGGCCATGGGGGTCAATTCCATCTAAACTCCAATCAATTCGAGAGTTCATTTGCATTCCTTTGGACAGTACCTGACGTCGTCAGTTCGTTATTGAGCTGAGATAAGGTGAAACTGAATAGAGAGAGGACCCCAGGACCCCCAGGCCCCCAGCACCCCCGCACCTGCGCCACTGTCCACACTGTATCCAATTATAGGCAGGTGGGAGAGAGGCGCTTTGTGATAGGCATGTCTATGAGATGTTAAGCGTTTTAAGACCCTTGAATAGAAGAACTATAGTACTCCGTGCAGACTTAATCCTTCATGTAAAAAAATCCCAAATAAACTGAAATGAGCATTTCCACGTTATTAAAATATTATAGAGCGACTTTATCCCCTTTATAGTTGAGCAGATAAGCGAACACACAATTTAGGTGAAACTCGAGCTGAGCAGGTGAGCACTCTCGCTTTCAGCTCGTGCTCATGTGTTACCATGCCAACCCATACACAGTAACGTTAATGATGGCTGAAAGTTCAGACTAAATTATTAGGAAAAGTTGGCGAGTTCTTTGGGAGTATTTGACCCATATTGTTTATTTCTAATTGAATATGGCATCTTGTCTTGTACCAGACTTTCCCGCAGTCCAAATTGCACTGGAGCATTTGGGCGAATTGGGTAAGAAAAAAAGTCATTTTCGCCTGCTTTCAGCGTGACTGTAGCTTAGTTGATGCATTAGATCTAGACTGCAGGTCGGAGGATGCGAACTGAATTAAAAATATAAACTTTGCAAGAAACTGAGTTAAACCCACTGGCGTGATTTAGTGAGGATTGACTATAACGCGTATACTGGAGTTGTTTTACTAGTATACAGTGGTAAATTTCATTCAGTAAAAAGGTAAAATACATTGTTATGTTTTATTGCCAGATAAGCTGTTGAAAGATGAAGGTGTCTCGTTTAGTCCAGATGCCAGTCAGCACCTGAACGAGATAGCTGCTGCCATCACTGAACTAGTAAGACTTAATAACTAATCCCATTTGTTGATCTCTAGACTAACCATTTGTGGCTTTTAAGCCAACAATAACTCAGGATGAACTGATATAGCCTACATAATAGAAACAATAATGGTATTCATATGGATATCATTCAGGAAGACTCCAGGCGAGCAGCGCATGACAGGTTGGAGGTGGAGACAATCGAGACGAGTAAAATAAGACACCAGGTCCAAATCATGCATGTTAGAGTCAGTGAGGAGATTGCAGGTATGAATCACACTGTATCTACATGTCAGATCATCAAAGCTTACACTCTCACACACACACGCACACACACACACACACACAGCCATACTGATCTGGTCTCTCGTTCTCTCGTTCCTACCAGCGGGTGTGGCGGCCGCCAGAGACAGCAACGCTGCCCAGATCCTCCAACTACAAGAAGAACTGAACAACATATTGCAAGAAGCAGAATCGAAGGAGAAAAGACACGAATTATTGGGAAACCAGAACGCAATTCTATTGTAAAATGAAGCCATCACCACTCCCTCACTCACTCAATAAATCAACATTATTTTACTCCAGGTCACATATCCCACGTATAAAGTGTTAATAATCCTTTTTTGTCACTTAGTTCTGTTTGTATGCATTTTATGGATCTCATCTCCAGTCCTGAGCGTGAACAAGCAAAGGGCCTTCACGAGGAGGTCATCGATCAGCTGAACTTCCAGCTTTCGGAGAAGGCCAACAAACATATCGTCCTCAACGAGACCCTGAACAAAACCCAGGATGTGAGGGACAAGATCTCTGCTGTGGAGGAGAGCAGGGTGGAGCTGGAGCATGACATGGTCCAAGAGAGGCTCGTCTTCAACCAGACCAAGGAGAACCTCCAGAAAGAGGTACAGAGATATGGAAGGACCTTGTCTGACTGTTACATAATTCACTCCCTAAAATGTTGATTCTGTTGACATGATGGGCTTGTAAATCCTAGAGGTAAAAACATTAGAGCTTCAGTTCCACTTCCATCTTTAACGAGAAGAAAGTCTGTATCATGTGTCACCATCACGCCCTTTCATGATGGCCTCAACTCCAGTTGTATCCTAGCCAATCCTGTCTTTGACATACCTAACAGTTCATGTGGTGGTGAGTTGGAGGGATGTCTTAAGACAGTGGGTCTGTTCCGGAACCTTTGATGTGGGTCAAAAGAACAGATCCTGTTTACATTCTGAGACTAGACACAGCCTAACACAATTTTCCCCTGCTGGTCCTGCCTCAGTCTTCTGTCCTGGTTCAACAGGTGGAGGAAAGCATCACCGTCATCAAGGAGCAGAAGAAAAACAATGCAAAGATCCAGAAAGCGCTGGAAGTTGTCACATCAGAGGCGGTGGAGAACCAGGACAGGGTGACTGAGCTCCAAAACGTACGTCTGTGTAACGTCTGAGTTCGGGACATGAGATCTGTGTTTAATGGGAGGTGTGTGGAGTTTCCATCATCTAACTCTTTTTACTTCAACCATCTGGTGTTCAGAACATCGCCCAGTTAGAGATTAACATTGGAAGACTGACTGCTGCTGAAACTCCATGTAAGGAGCAGTTGAAGGAAGAGATCCAAAAATACCAGGAACTGGTCGAACAAAAGTAAGATTCACTCTTAAACATTTAAATTAACCCAAAAGCCACTCTGGCACATTACATCCAGCCGTTGAATTACAATGAGATACGGGAACACACACATTTTGATGCCCTAGATTTTTTCCAGGACTTTCCTTGACAGGGAGCTGGTGGAGGTGAGGAAGGCGTTTGAGCTGAAGGTTCAGTCTCTGCATGAGGAGATTTTAGTGGTGAGTCACGGACCATTTCATTCTCTCTGAAAGGATTCTTGCCTGCTCGAGGGCATCGTGTTTTCCCTCTGCTCTCATCCCTGTTTATAGCACCTGAAGTTATTGTCATGGGGAGCGATATATCCGTTACACCTGTGTTACGTCCCATGTGAGGGGGCCTTGATGTCATGCAGCGGCACACTCTAATGGCGCTTTTATCGAGTGCCTGCTTCAAATGCCAGGCGGTTAGGACTGACCTTTGGAGGGTGATCGCTGCGCTCTGATGTGCCAGTGTTCAGCTGTGTGATCTGAGGGTGGAGGCTGGCTATAGGAAAGCATGAAAGGCTGGACTGAGAGGGAGGATGGCCTTTCAGTAGAACTCCTCTGTGCCAAACCCGAGTCCACAGACAGCCCTGAGCCTCAGGACTGCACCGGGGGTGGGACTTCTAGACGAGCCAAGGCGGAAGGGTACAAGGGGTGGTCAGACACAATGATGTGTTCACCACTTCTATCCATGTTCAGTTCAACCCATCTATCACCGGTGCTCCTTGAGATGAGTTTGGTGGGTCACTAGTGCTGGGTGAGCTGATAAGAGGGTGTCTGTGTTACTGTTGTTGTGTGGAGGTGGACAGTGATATGGAGAAGGCTCAGACCGCCAATGGCATCCTTCTGGCCTCCATCGCCAAGTCATCAGACAGCTTCAAGGCTCACAGAAAGGAGGAGGACGAGGTCATGGCGGAACACCTTCTAGTCTCGCGCAGGTCACATGCTCACTTTGCCCTTTCACCCCTGTCTTTCCCCCTTTCATCCCATTTCTCACCTGCCTCCCTCACTCTTCCCCCCCCACCGAACCCACACTCAACTCTCCGCAACCACTACCATCCCATCCCTTCCTTCACATTCTCGCTCTACTTCCACCTTTCATTCTATTCTTCATCTACACACAATATTTTACAAACAACAAAAAGACACGTTACTTAGAAATGTGGTATATTTATACAACAACACCAAACTCTTCAGAGTTATAAGTGTTTGTTTTGTCTCCAGGTTAGAGAAGTCCAAGCAGAGGCTGGACGAACGCATCGCCTCCATCGCCAAATACAAGATAGAGACAAGAGAGATGGAAGAGGAGATCAAACAGCTACTCGAGGCAAACATGTAAGATCTGCATGTGGGATTACAGTCCAAACTCTTAACACCAGACGGATTATGATCAACAGATTAACAGTCAGAAAGACCAGCAATGGAACTCTCCGAACCATCACCTTCTTAATAAGACCCATAAAGAAGATGATGATGAGGTGTGTCTTTCCCACACAGAGTCATCGAGGACCTGTTCCAGAGGAACCAGCAGGAACTCCATGGACAGCTCAGCAAGGAGAAGAAGACCATGTGAGGAGAGGAGCCCAGTCTGGTCCAGCGATGTACACCTAGTCCAGATTAGGAACTTCCTAAAGCAGTGTTCCTCACTCAGAGGACGCCCTGTTCTGCATGTTTTAGATGTTTCCCTGCTTGTCCCTGCATTTGAATTTCTGAATGCATTTCTGCACAGAGCCATGTTTGAGGTTGAGATGGAGGGTGTGTGTCGGTCTCTGGACAAGCTGAAGAGAGATCACGAGCAGTATGCCAAAAAGGTCAACGCTGATATCACCACCACCAGGGAGAGATACACCCAGCTGAGACAGGAGGTCCAACACATTTTTATTTTGCATTGCTTCTGTCCACACTTTCAAGTTCCTCTGGTTTGCAAACACAAGTGATTATCTAAAAACAAATTCAACTAGTTCACCCCTTAAAATTGCAACAGTCTGTTCTACCTTAGCAGCACTCAGAGCACTTTCAATTATTTGGCTCTTGTTCACATTCATACACCAACAGAGGCAGGGATGCCATGCAAGGCGCTAGATTGCCCATCAGAGCAACATGGGGTTCAGCATCTTGCTCAAGGACAATTTGGCACATGACCTTGCCTGACTAGTCAGATAAAACAGCCAACCTTGCGATTAAAAGACGACCCTGTCTAGTACAGAACATCAGAGAACATCATGTCAGCAGCTTGTTAGCTTCTGGAAACTAGCTAGCAAGCTACAGCTACAGGAACACCAGAGGCCAGAACAATCAACACCCAGTGTTTTCATTCTTGGTTTCATACATGTTAGCTCCAGCAATTCCACACAGCAATTCCACACAGCAATAAGTTCAGCTAAACAAGATACTCACCAGTCAGGAGGTCAGGTCAAAGCTAGGTGCAAAACAGAGCTGGCTTCTATCCTGAAGGTTTTAGATGTTTCCCTGCTCCAGCACACCTGATTCTAATGAATGGTTGTTAACAAGCTCAGTGGAAGCCCGACAATGGTCATTCATTAGAATCAGGTGTGCTAGGTGAGCAGGGAAACATCTAAAACCTTCAGGACAGTGGCCCTCGAGGATCAGGATTGCCCAGCCCTTCTGTAGATCAACCAACTCCATGCAATATCTGAAAGATTGGAGTGAATTGTAGTAGTTCACAGCTGAACACTAGATAACAATCCTCTGTGTCTTAGGAGGAGAAACTGCAAGAGCATCTCCAAATGAGCTCTGTGATCAAGACACTCCAGAAGGAGGTGGTGGAGGCCCAGCAGAACTACGAGGACATGAAGATCTCCCTGAAGGAACAAACCCAGCAGCTCATTGTAAGCCTCCTACAGTTCGAAACCCACATTTCCACTCACATCCAATCACATCTGCAGAAATCTCATGAATAGCCATCAATACATCGACCTGAGCTTCAGGGCACCTGCCATAGCCAGAAGGTTGATTTAGGATCAGGGGTCAACTGGTTTCCTGTCTGACCTATCAGGTAGAAGCAGAGGAAGTGTGTGTGAGTACCCAGAAGACAGCGGTGGAACTGGAGGACAAGACAAAGATCCTGGAGGAGGTGGAGGCCCAGTTCAATGTGGACCTGTCCAGACACCAGCAGCTGACAACACAGACATCTGGTATGAATCACATGGATCTCTCTCTTTTCCTTGTATAACCGTCTATAGAGGTTCAGCAGTGGTGTGTCTGCTCTCCTCATCATGCTGCTGTACGTGTGTTTCTCCAGAGCTGAAGACCACCAAGGACGATCTGGAGCTGTCTATTCAGAAGATAAAAGAAAAAACAAGTATCCTCATTCAGCCCAAGGTGGGTGGGCATTCTACACATTTCCCCTGACTGACCAGCAATTTAACAATCAGTTCAGACAAGCAGTGCACTAATCTGTCACATGGTGTAATTGTGTGTGTGTCTGCGTGTGTTGTTGCAGGAGATTATGCGCAAAAAGTTGGCGGTTCTGCGTGCGGAGCACATGGAAATGCTGAGATCCCACGGAGCAGAGATCAGTGCCACAGAGAACGGCATCTACGAGAACGGGGTGAAGCTGGAGCAGGTCTGCATGGAGAACAGCAGGCTGCACCTGGTGGGTACGGCACACACACACACATTGAGTCAATACTCCCAGCACATGCACCCTGAAGACTGGTTCAGCTGTACAGTCGCTCAGAATCTGATGGCTCAGGACTGGACTACAGCTAGTCATGCAATATTCAGTCTTCTGGTTTGGCTGTCAGGTTTGTGCTCTGATTACAGTCTCTCTGTTTAGAGATTAGAGAAACCTCTGGTGGGTATTTGGGTCTAATGTAGACAGGTCACTGGAAACGCTTGTGTTTGTTGTTGTTGTTGTTGTTGTTGTTGTCCCGGGTCCCAGTGCATTGAACAGATGAAGGAAGACTTGGCAGATGCCAGAAGGGAGAAGGAGAGACACACGCAGGACATAGACAGGCTCAACAACGAGGAGCTTTCACTATTTGGTAATCTGCAGACAACTAGGACTTGAGTAATCAATAATTCTGCTGGTAACCGTGGAGGCGTTCAGCATCTCACTATGCAGATGCTGTATTTGTTTTTTTTTAATCAGTGCATGTTTCTGCAGGGAGGCTACTGGAAGCTTGGCAGGAAGACACAGTGGTGACAGAGGTAAGGACTAACACTTTAACACAAACACATTCACAGTACTGCCCGTGTATATCTTGTGTGTCCTACCCCATCTCCAGGAGTCTGCAGACAGGGACCAGAAACTGCTGGAGATCATGCACTCCCTTATGGGGAAGATCCAGGACAGGAAGGCCCAGCTGGGAAACATTAGCAGCCAACTGGAAAAGCAGCTGCATGAGATGAACTCACTGCTAGCCAGTGCTAGCTATGCTAAGCTAAAGCTTTCCAAGTCATAACTCTGCCGTGCTACACTAAAGCCCCACATCTCTACTACAGTATAACATGTAACACTTAAGGCTAGGCTAAGTGTCTAAGATTATCTTCAACTAAAAGAAGGACAAATTACCACTGTGTGCCTAACACACTGAGATATTGGGCTTCTCATGCAGTAGTGATGTACCTTAGTAAAACTGTTACAGTAAGGGAAGTCTGTGAGAAGTTTGAGACCAGTGGGTCTGTTTATTTGGAATAACACATTGCTAACATATCATACAACAGCATTTCTGATTTCATTTCTGCTTTCTTACATAGAAACAGTTAAACACTTTCCTTCTCTATGCACATGTTTAAAGTTGGCATTGAATGAGATAAGCATGCATAAAAGCATATTTACAATGGCAAGATTCACACAATAGAATCTGTGACGAAACAGCAGCATTAATATTTACATTTCCGTATGCACTTATGAAAGAGAAAATTGGCTTAACAGTTGGCAATTAGTATACAATGTTGTCATCTCTACCTAGGGGCATACAGATGGAGAATACACACGCACATCAACTTACATTATGATGCAGAGTATCTTCATTGAGTTACAGTAATCATAGATGATCTTTTCAAGATGCTGTTATTGAAGTGAAATGCACACTGCTTGAACAGCTTTACTCTACCAACACACGCAAATTCATATATAGGTTACCAGACCTCCCAAACTTAACTCCTACTGGCAATGTTTGAAGTCCTTTAAGACATCCATACAAGAACACAAATCTAGGGGATTGTTGTAGTGTGTCTGTCCAACCACACCTGCTAGACAGACCACTAAACACATGGGCAAACCTTCAGGCTTGATTCAGGGCTACTTTAGAGTTAATGCTTTAGGAATGGTACCTTGCTAGCTAAGTATGCAGTGGCTAGGTTAGTGTCCATTGCCCCCCTCAGACAGGATACGACTGGGCTCAGTGAACTTTGCTGTCAGAAGGTAGAACAGAGCAGGGCCAGGCACCAGGGCCAATAGTGGCAGGTCCTGCTCCAATTTATCCAATCGGGAGATAGAGATGATGCCATATGCATGAAGGAGCCAATGGCTGAAGAGAACCACCAGTCTTTTCTTCTTGGCAACAAGGTTCTTGAAAGACTGGACAGAAGTAAAAGTATCAACAACATATTCAACTTCAAACAATCTTAACTGCACAGAGATTAGGTGGAACCAAACTGAGATGTTATCTATGAAATTCATTCTCACCTGTATTTCTGATGCTGACATGTACACAGCCAAAGTGACCAAGGACAACACAAGTATGATGTAGGGAAAGGCATAATCTGAATGAGAAAAACATAAACATGTAAAGTATCTTCACAAAACGTTATATAGACTCATCTTCTCGTAGAAGCAGACCCTTGTGGTGAGTCATACACCTTTAGCTTTGATGTTTTTCCACTTACACAGCAGCCCCCCTCCCACTGCTTGCAGTACTGTCAGGATAGGGAAGAAGTAGAGGGCAGCATAGATGCTCTTGAAGCGGTCAGACTTCCCAAGACCGCAGGCGATCTTCTTCACCAGCAGGGGGCGTAGCATCATCATGAAGACCAGGCAGAAGGCATAGTAGATTAATACTATGGTGTACCTGTCGAGCAAAGAGGACTCTGTAGGTCAGTTCTACCACCAGTAGGCCTACTTGGCAGTGATAATCAAGCTGGCCTGGACTGGAATGATAAAACTAGTCCAGTCCATTAATTTCCATGGGATTGTTAAGGACCGTAATGTCTATTTCTGCCATTGTCAGACCTCCAGGTCCACCTCCTGGTCCAGCAATGCGGTACTCACAAGGGGAAGACAGCCTCTTGCGTACAATGCAGGGTGTTGACGTAGTCAGGGCTGGGGTTGTACAGCATGGTGTACCAGTCCGACAGCATCTGGACCCGACAAGAGCGGATGGCCAGGAGTCCCACGGGTTCGTTGACCAGCAGTGTCACCACACCTGCCACGCTGCACTCAAACAGAGCTGTGACGTGCTGGAACAAGGCACTGGAGCTGCACAGACACAGTCAGCATTAGGTTAACATTAGAAGACATCCATGTAGAAGACACAGACTATGATTTGATCACCAGTTGACTTTGCTGGTGGTAGCGTCAGTTGAAACAGGTGATGGTGCTTTACCTCTTCTTCCCAGAGTACCACTCTATGAAGAACCAGTGCAGGACCAGAGGCAGCATGGCCATGAAGCCCAGGTAAAGCCAATCATACAACTCCGGGGACTCAGTGCACTTCTCACACACCTTCTGCATGTTGGTCCTCTCGCCCCTTGGACACACCTTGTTGTTAAGAAAGACGACATTTTAGTTATCAATATGTCAGCCAGATTAAACAGTGTGATGTTCATCATCTATCTGGTTCGTGGGTGTTACTAATGTTCTTGCTGTAATGCGACAATCCAGTCGTTATTATTGTTGTCAACAAGCAGGACGGTAGTACATGGATAAGGTAGGTAGCTACTCACCCCACATTCTCCCTCGATTGAGCCATTATTGATAATCGTTCTGCCACAGTACAGCCCGGGGCAAGTGGAGATTGCGACCTCTGCAACATAGAGACCTGGGGTATTAATATTATCTGACAGGCGTTCGTCTTTAGTGAGCTCCAGTCCCATTTCATTATGGCAGCTGGTCAACTAGCTGCTCTGCTACTATCCTGGTGTTTAGGCTAGCCTGCTACATGAGCAGGTGGGCAAACTACCATATTATGAATCAAACTGGCAATTATATACGCTGTTTATAGACACATACATACCCATGATCAAACCAAATGATTTGGAGTGGTTGATTTTTATTTTGCTCTCCGGTTAAACTCCATGTACAGATCCAACCATGAACGCTAGGCTAGCAGGCTAGCTGGTCCTCCTTCACGTGATCACCGGAAGTGGGGCTGCCAAATATTAAATATTAAATCATTAAAATCCTGCAGGAAGGGAAGCACGTTCAGCACGTAAATAAACTATGGAATTAAATTACATTTCATAATAATTAGGTGGAAATTTAGACCAAGGCAACTGAGTAACGATTTGGCCAACCTACTGTACTCAGTTCGCTCAAAATTAAAACCCATTTTTAACTACGCGCCTCTATTTTGCAACTAACAGGCATTTTAGAGAAATTAGTGAGAATCGTCTAATATGGCCTAGTGGGCAACAGACAAAGATCATGACAAATACAGATAATATCTTAAAATAGAACACATGCTGGTCAAATACAATTTTTACGCCAGGACGATGAATGCAATGAGCTGCATGTTGAACGTCCATGTTTTTGAATTTATTTGCCTTCTTCCTTTGTCGACATCCGACCAAATATCGAATTTATGGGGCTCGTGCGTAATTCTACAAAAGAACCTCATTACGGGTGCCATGGCAACGGCACCAAACGTCACGAGGGGAGAATGTAAAGACGCTAGAGGAAGGAGGGATCGACGGATGGGGGGTGTCAGACTGGCAAACTGTGACATGCAAACAGATGTGCTTGTCTTCAGGGAAAAGGGAAATTAGAGACCAGACTATGGGTCTTATTTATGAATATCTGTGACAAACGATGATCTTGAAAGCGAAATCGCACCGCAGATCTATCTTTCCTCAATGCGACACACCTCTGCTTCTTTAGCACGGGAGCATCTGAGAAGATATTCTGCAAGGGATGAAGCTCTTTTCTGTTTGTGGTTCCCCTCCATTCGTGTCGGATGGATTTCCCGGTGAACATTGCTTTGCTCAGCAGCAGCAGCATCAACTACAGCTCTGGGGAAAACACTTCGGGCACAACAAGCCTAACGTTGGAAATAGTCACCTTTTCCCCGGTGCTGAAGAGTCTCATCACGGAGCCCAGCCTCGCGAACGTCACGGGTGGAGGCGATTCAGACCGAGAACACGCTCCTGTGCAGAGCAAGGAGGGGAACTCTGTCCTCCAGGGCATCACCGTGGCAGCCCAGGCACTGGTTCTCCTGGCCATATTCCTCCTGTCCAGCTTGGGGAACTCTGCTGTGGTCATAGTTATCATCAAACACCGCCAGCTGAGGACAGTCACCAATGCTTTCATCATGTCCCTCTCCCTATCAGACTTCTTGACCGCCGTGCTTTGCTTACCCTTCTCCTTCATGATGCTCTTTAGTAAAGATGGAGTTTGGATGTTTGGAGATGGTTTCTGTGTCGCCAATGGCTTTTTCAACACGTGTTTCGGTATCATCTCCACCCTGACAATGACTCTGATTTCTTTTGACCGGTATTATGCCATCGTTAGGCAGCCACAGGAGAAGATCGGTCGTCGGAAGGCCCTCCAGCTGTTAGTGGTGGTCTGGCTGACAGCTGTCATCTTCTCCCTGCCCTGGTACCTCCTGCTGCGCACCCCAATAGTGGTCCACAAGCGTGGCTTCTACCACTGCATGTATGTGTTCCACTCCGGCACCTCTCGAATGGGAACCGGCTTCAGCATCTGTCTGATCGTGGTGTGTTACCTGTTGCCATTTGCCCTCATGTGCTTCTGCCACTACAACATTTGTAAGACCGTCCGGCTGTCTGAGATCAGGGTGAGGCCGGTGACCACGTACGCCTACCTGCTCCGGTTCTACAGCGAGATGAGAACAGCCACCACTGTGCTGATCATGATCGTGTTCATCATCTTCTGCTGGGGTCCTTACTGCCTGATGGGTCTTGTCACGGCCATGGGAGACTACTCCTTCAACCCAGTCATGGACACCGTGGCTATATGGATGGCCTGGGCGAATGGTGCCATCAACCCGCTCATATACGCCATCAGGAACCCCAACATCTCCATGCTTCTAGGCCGCAGCCGAGAGGAAGGTTACAGGACTAGAAACATCGCGGCCTACCTGTCCACTCAGACTCAGAACAGAGACGTCAGGACCAGAGCAGACCGCATCAGAGACCGTTACGTCCACAGGCACGGAGCCAACAGCCGCTTGTCTTCCTCCAGCCCCGCTAACGGCGGGGAGGTGGCGATGTGGGCCTGCAAGAACCCCGCGGTGTTCTTCTGCCGGGACGCTCAGCCCGACACGGTGACCGAACCCGCTCTGCCCAAAGTGGAGACCGCGGACACCAGCCTGTGAAATCAGGAGGGGATGAGTCTGTGCCAAACTAAACACAGACAAACTGTAACATTAGGGGAGTCATTACTACTGTATATTGACCATATCCAGAGGTATATTTTGCTGTGAAATGCCAACACGCCATTTGGGAACTTTTCAGTAGGTGATCATTTTTAGGCAGCGCCTTGGTTCCTATACACTGTGACAGAACGAAGCGTTTTTATTATTTATTCTTAAGAGAACAACCATGTTAATTGGTGTCCAAATCCAATCCCATAGTTGTTTATTGCCAATATGGATCCAAGTTTTCAAATCGTTCTACTAACATGCCTTATCTGTGTTCTGTCTGAACCTTCATCACCATGTTCCCTTCTGAGTCTGAGGAACAGAGATGATGTATTCTACATGACAGGAAACTTTAAAAAAAAAATAACTCCATTAAATAAAGCCATCCTCTTTCTCTGATGGTGGGTACAATGTGTTATGATGTTCTGGACCTGAACCTACTTAGCTGCCAAGGAGTCTTGGAAGTCTTCTTGCTAGATGTTCCTTCAGTTAGGTGTTTTGACCTATGACACTGTCTGTGTTCATGTAGAACACAGAACCCCATAAGGACACAGATATGTCCTCTAATGTTGTTTTGTGTTTATCTTTTATGATGAAACTTCACTTGCTGCCCATGTTATAGATAGGTCTTGTATTTGGAATCAAATACAGACAAAGTATTTAAAGAATTCCAGAGAAGCACAATATTTTGTATGAGCCCTTGCCATTAGTTATACTTCCCCGATTTACGTAATGTATGTTGATTTGAATGTGATAACTTTATTATACTGCTTGCCATGAAAACTTAACTATGACTGGTCTTTTATTTTCTTTAATATAAACTTGGCTTGCTGAAACTCCTTCATTAAACAAATGAATTCAATAAATATTTTAAAGTAGCTTAAATGTTTTCCAAGCAATGTATTGGATAAAATAATCTGCTAAATGAATAAATGTAAATATAGAGGCTTTCTGCCTGAGCCTCACGGATAGTGACAAAGTACACATCTACAGTCAATTAAATAGTAATTAACAGTAAATGTATTTGCTTTGAAAGAACAGACCCACCGAAACACATTTAGCTTCTCGTTTAGAACGGTTGCCACGGTAGTTTTTGGTCGCTATCACTGCTCTTCGTTAAAAATCAACATTGAACATCCACAAAACACGTGAAGAAGAGTTCAAGCAACAGACACCCTTTACTTCCTTTATTTCTGTCTGTCAATAATAGAAAGTTGATTTAAATAATACAAAAGCAGTGAAGAAACATCCCAGGTATATCAGAGGCTGTCAGTCACAAGCAGGGGAGGAGAGGGGGGGGGGGCAGAATATTACCACATGAAAACTACAGAGCCACGCCAGCTACAGAAGCAGCTGTGCCAAGAGGCAGTACTGAGCAGAGAGACCGCAGACACCAAACATGACCTTCCACACTCCTCCATACTCCCCTCCATACTCCTCCATACTCCTCCATACTCCTCCATACTACTCCATACTCCTCCATACTCCTCCATACTCCTCCATACTCCTCCATACTCCTCACATTCACTGTGCTGGCATGGTCGCAAGTCTCTCTCGGTTGACTCTATGCTTAGATTCTCTTTGTAAAGAGAACAGGCGCGCACAAAAATAGTAAATCTCAGCCTAACTAACTTCACTAACTGTCTTCTGTTGTTGAGCTCAGTGTGAGGAGAGAGGGGGGGGGGGGGTAAGCCTTGCTCCAGTATGTACATCATATATATACACACACACATGACATAAAGAAAACACAAAATGGTCAAACAAAACCATATTTGGGGATGATGCATAGTTTGAAGATGGAGTTCCACAGACCCTGAGGCCATTAGAATGGCAGAATAAGAGCCATCATCGCTCACATGACACTCTGCCCAGGTCAGATCACAAGCATGGTAGTTCTGTGATTCTAATAGCCAAAGGAAGCCTTTTTCTTTTTTGGTTGCTTTCTAAGTAACACCTAGACATGAGACATACTGCCATGTCGATCCCAGTCTGAACATGCCAGCCCAGGCCACAGTCTAACCATAATACTGTATTTACAGTCAAATATACACCTTATCACTCAACTATCCATCCTCAGTTGCTGTCTGGGTTTCCTTAAGTGAGAATTATAGAGTTTAATTATAATTATAATGTAATGGTGATATTGCCTTGGTGGGTTGCATTTAAATACATCTAAATAATAACAATCAATCTTTGCAAAATCGTGATTATAAAACAGTATCAAAATCTCTGTCTCGGTATGTTTTTGTGCTTATCTCAAAAACATTATCATTCATACATCATCCGACGGAGAGCGGGAGGGGAGGGTTGGTTCTCCTCCTCCGTTCTCTTCCTCCCTCTTTCTTTTTCCTCTCCACCTCTTCCCCCTCCCTTTCTTTTTCTCCCTCCCTCCCTCCCTCCCTCCCCAAGTTACAGCGAGAATCCTAACATACTAAAATGAAAATTGACTGAATAACCAATCAATCAATCAATCATGTTATTATATTTCACCTACAGGGCACCTGCCCCATGTTTCTAACCAGCCAACATCCACAACACTGTCAATCACACTATAGTGTTTTAAAATAGTTTGTTTTGGCAGTTATTATCACAAATTATTATTTAGAAAATGTCCCCTCTAATGTTTGTTTGGCAGATTTTAGAGACATAACGTCTCTTTTTTTTTATAGGTCTGTTTCCAGACAGACACAGCCGAGGGTGGTTAGGTTACTGAGTGGAAACTGAGCAGGGCACATGTCTGTCAGGGTAACCTGCTTAAAGTCCCATCTCAGCTATAGTACCTCAGCCCTGCTCAACCAGATAACTGGCTTCTAGCTGCCCTAGTATCCGGCTGAGCTGGTTCTTAAGGTGGATCCATGGGTTTATAAGTGACACCTATTTTTATTATACGGAGTGTCGCACCATCTCTGTGTCAGTCTATATGCCGGTGTCCACGCTGCGAGTCTGGTGGCCACCACTAGAGGGCAGTGAAACCCCAGAGACGAAGCGAGTTGCTGTTATTGGGTGATAACCACCACAGAGGAAGAGGTGGTGAACTAGTGAGGCTCTGCCGTACTGTTTTGAGTATCTCTGTGTGAATTTGGGTGACTAGTGCCAGCTGTCTGAAAGTCCTGTATGAGGCTGAACTCTGCCAGCAGTTCAAAGGTCAAGTTTGTTGTTTGGTAGTGTCAGCGGTCAGCAGTTCAGAGGGTGGTTTAGTGTTTAGCCAGGTACATGTCGGAGCACACATCCTCTGTCGCAATACCAACCACCTGGTCAACGGTTTAAGGTCTGGTGACCCTCTGCCTCAACTGGAGGTCAAAGGTCGAGCTTGGGGATTGGTCCATCCAGCTAGGGGTGAAATGCAGAGCCTGCTGATTGGTCCATCCTCCCAGCCAGCAGTCCACTAGTGGTTCAGCTTGGTGACTGGTCGCTCGCGGCTGGTCTCGGCGCCCTGGCTGTTGATGCGTTTGCGGTTGCGTTTCATCTTGGACAGGTCCTTGTCGAACACCTCCCCAGAGCGCAGCGCAGACACAAGGTCGTCAAACTCTCCGTCCTCCTCGTAGTTCTCTTTAGCTTTCTTGGCCTTCCGCTCCTTGTCCCTCTGTTCCTTCATCTGCACGGGGAGAGCAGCAAAGGAGGAGAAAGGAGGAGAGAAGAGAGGAAGGGATGGGGGGGGGGGGAGAGGAGGAGGAGAGAGTCAGAGCGTTGTGGATGGGAATCCTCATGAACAAATGTTAGAGAGAGAAGAGGGAAGCGAGGGGAAGGCCCTGAACCTGAACTTGGATTGTCTTACAGCACCACTCTACATTCCGTCACGGCTTTCCGTTTAGAGGGCAAGAGTTGACCTTTGACCTGTAGGTGTTGAGTTCTGACCTGGGTCTCCATGCGGGCACGCCGTTCCTCCTCCTCCTTGCGCCTCCTCATGTTCTCATTCTCCTGCTTGGCCTCGGAGAACGCCTGCAGGAACTGGTCAAAGATTCCGAAGAACTCCTCCGGCTGCATGCGGGCTGCGTCCTCCCCAAAGTGCTTCACGGCCTTCTGGAACTGCAGAGAGAAAGCGGCAGGGGAAGAGAGAGGACAGAGGTTATCGTTGAGGTGTTATCGTGAGTAACACAGTATCACAGTTCAACCTGGGAACTCACCACATGTCAGAGGTAAGATGTGTGTGTGTGTGTGTGTGTGTGAGACCTACACATCTCCCCCTTCTCCCAACAGTAAAGTGTGCTAATAAATAAGCTGGCTCCCCTGCAGTAGACAGCAGCATCAAACACATTCCATATGGTGGAGAGGTAGGGGGGAGAGGTAGGGGAGTGTTGTGGAGGACAGGGGAGACAGAGGCGTGGGGGACAAGGGAAGTGACAGGGAGAGGCAGAGAGGGAGGAAGAGAGGGTGAGACAGGAAAGGGAGGCAGGACTGGATGTATGGGGCATAGAGGAAGGAGAGACAGAGAAGAAGACAGGTGGGAGGGGAGGGGGGAGCAAAGCTTTAAACATGATATCCTTGACCTCTCTCTGTTAACCATTAGCAGGCCTACACACAGGTAGGAGACTAGGCAGCTCACAGACCTGAACCAAATCCTTACACACACACACACACACACACACACACACACACACACACACACACACACACACACACACACACACACACACACACACACACACACACACACACACACACACACACACACACACACACACACACACACACACACACACACACACACACACACACACACACACACACACACACACACACACACTGTCCAATAGGAGACTGGTCAGGCTTTATAGCTGGAAGCTTCAAAGCCCTTCTATGAACCCTTTACGAGCGTGTGGTTCTGAAGCTAAGTATTGCATTTCAGGCTTTGCCACTTCATGACGTTTCCAACGACAGTTGTTAAATCTTCGGAGCTACCTAATTTACGTGTTTGATGGTTCCATCAGAGCTGCTAGCTGAGGAGACCAGCGGGCACGCCCACTCCCCCACCCCCCCCCCCCCTCCCCCGACCCCCCATCCTGTTGGAATGCTTGCTGACCCTTACCTCCCTCCCACCCCCCCCACCCTCAGGCCTCTAACACCTCTGCCCCCTACCAACACCTAGTCCAGCTTCCACCAGAGCCCTTTTAGAGGTGCCCCCAGCCCCCAGCCCCCATCCACTCACCAGGTCCTTGGCCTCGTTGAGACAGTCCTCTACATCAGAGAAACTGAAGCTGGCCACGGTGATGAACTGGCTGACCACAGCTACAAACTTGTCCCCGTAGTCCTGAGGTCGACCCCGCTGGAACTCCAGCTCCTGATTGGTGGAGGACAGAAAAGACAGGACATGAGCGTGGCCGGGCGGAGGGCGTTTTACCGCAGCGTCAGCGTGTATACCGTGAGGAGTGAGACGAGACAAATGAGACAAGAGCGTAAATCTAAGAGGAGGTCACTCACGGTCTCTACAGCCTTCAGACCAGAGCGAAGGTTGTTGATGTCTTTCTCCAGCTCTGTCATACTGGGGAAGAGAGAGAGAAAGAGAGGGGGGGGGGGGACAGAGAGAGAGGGAGGGGACAGAGAGAGAGAGAGGGACAGAGAGAGGGAAACAGATAGGGAGGGTTAGAGGGAAGAGGAGAATTTATTCAAAGGGAAACGATAATAAACCATCTGTTCCCTGAGCCACAGCGCCAGAGAGACAGGAAATGTAGAGGATCAAACCCAACTTCCTTCCTTCCTTATTGCATTCTGGGCCAGGGGAGGTTGGAAACAGAGTGACTCGTTGGAGCAGAAAGCCCTGACTTTGCTTGTTCCTGAGTCAACCTTACTAAGCTCCTTCTTACTGGACTTCACTGCAGTAGTGTTTCACTTGCAGAGTGAAACGGCGTAAACTTCAGTCATCCATGAATCAAACCCGTGAATCGGATCCATGAATCATGAGTCGAATCAACTGTTAATGATATTAACTTCTTAGCCAATCAGCTAATGGCTGGTGCTGCAGCTGTCCTTACTTGACTTTGGCAGCCTCGGGGACGTGCTGCAGCTCCTCCTGGAACAGAGCCACCTTGGGATACTTGTGCTCCAGGACGGTGATCAGGTAGTGCAGCAGGGTGATGTTCCTGGATGAGGGAGAGTGGAGGAAGGGGGGGAGAGGGGAGGAGAGAGGGAGAGAGAGAGGAAGGGGGATATAGTGGGGAGAGAGGGGCAGAGAGAGGGGGGAGAAGGGGGAGAGAGGGCGAGAGGGAAAAGACCGATGGGAGGAGGAGAGTGATGGGGGGGGTTGAGGGGAGGGGAGTGGGGAAAGAGTGAGACACACACTTAGCTCTTGGTCTCTAGTTCAAACGGGACAAAGCCCTGTTTGTCCTTCAGCCTGAGGAGGAACATACACAGTGGGAGTCCGGGATCACCATCCCAGCCACATGCAGTACAGTCCCAGCCCTGTACCAGCCCAGTCCCAGCCCTGTACCAGCCCAGTCCCAGCCCTGTACCAGCCCAGTCCCAGCTCCAGCCCCAGCTCCAGCCCCAGTCCCAGTCCCAGCCCTGTCCCAGTCCCAGCTCCAGCCCCAGTCCTGTCCCAGTCCCAGCCCAGTCCCAGTCCCAGCCCTGTACCAGCCCAGTCTCAGTCCCAGCACTGTCCCAGTCCCAGCCCTGTACCAGCCCAGTCCCAGCCCTGTACCAGCCCAGTCCCAGTCCCAGTCCCAGCCCTGTCCCAGTCCCAGTCCCAGCTCCAGCCGCTCCTTACTTGTCGATGCTGGACTTGGTGTCAGCGATCTTGTTGAGCGAGGAGACTTTGAAGCCGTAGGCGTTTCCCCTCTGGCCTTTGTTCATGTAGTTCCCGAAGGCCAAGACCACCTCCAGCAGCTGGCGCAGGTTCCTGCTCTGGAGGACCTCCTTACAGGCCTTGCTCAGGGCTGGGAGGAGGTCAGCACACATTGGGACGTTTCATTCATTTAGCAGATGCTTTTTCATCCGAAGCGACATTCAAATGGTGCATATAGTTACTGTATAAGATGAAAGATTTTACGGGCCATCGCCAAGTAACATTTCAGCTACCAAGCACGCACTAGGATAGAGCCAGGATTTGTAGGTAGCTACATATCATCCTACCGTACCTTCAACTTTAGGTTTGACCTCAGAGATTCTCTCGGCAAACTTCTTCTTGAAGTAGAGAGACTGCAGCCGTTGCTGGTAGTGGTTGATTCTGAACATGGAGGAATAAACCATTACAATCCACATCCTACTGGACTACACCTGTCTGCTGTGTACAATAAGACATGTTTAGGACCTTGAAAACACACACCGTTTCAGATCATTTACAGGTATTCATTGAGCTGACACCTTTATCCAAAGCAACTTCCAAGAGAGAGCTTTACAAAAAGAGCATCGGTTGCTGAACAGATCAGAGTTCCTCAGCGAGCATGATTGTCCGCCATGTTTTCCTGTCCAGGTCTGCAAGTAGACCAAACAGCTTTCCCTTCCCAAATGACCATGTTGAGTGAGAAGGATCTAACGTGAATAGCCAGAAACACAATAAAGATCCTGTCTGTCTCTCTCCCCCAGGTGCTGTTGCCATGGCGTCAGTGTGTACAGGAAGTAACAGCCCAGATGGGAGGGGAGAATATGCCCAGAGACAGGAAGGAAGGCAGTCCAGTATTCCAAGGGTCCATAATCAGAGGGCATTATGACAGACAGAACACTGCTGCAGAACTGTATGACCAAAATCTATCTCCAACCAGGAACCCCAATTTCACTGTTCTACGGTCCTGTTCTCGGGTCCTGTTCTACAGTTCCATCCAAAGATAATCTACCTTAAATCCGGTCCCCGGCCCCTTAATAAACTCCACTACCCCTCACTTTGCAGCAACGTACTTCTGTGTTCCAGTCCAGTACTACTAAAACATCTGTCATCTCATCTGGTACCCCCATCTCTCTTTACTGCAATCATCCAGCCCTAATCCTGTACCCCTACATCTGTGCTCCAGTCCAGCCCTAGTAAAACATCTGCTGCCCCCATCTCACGATGAGCCCACAGCGGGGTGTTCCAGCTCCGAGCAGCAGGCCTCAGCAGCAGGCCTCAGCAGCAGGCCTCAGCAGCAGGCCTCAGCTGCAGGCCTCAGCAGCAGGCCTCAGCAGCAGGCCTCAGCAGCAGGCCTCAGCAGCAGGCCTCAGCAGCAGGCCTCAGCTGCAGGCCTCAGCAGCAGGCCTCAGCAGCAGGCCTCTGCTGCTCTGCCTGTGGAGGGAGGCCGTTCCCCCTGAGGTACCGCAGAGGAGGGTCACTCACAGGGCAGTGGCTCCCTGCAGCAGTCTCAGTAGTGATCTGGGAGAACATGGCCCTGTCAGCCATTCAGGCAATTACACCATTCTTCCGGGTGTAGATTGTATTAGGAAGGGGCGAATGATGAGCTGATTCAATAAACAGAAGTACTGCTAGATGTATCCTGTTTGACTAAAGGGGATGACACACACACAGCGTACCTGCTCATCTCGTAGAGGAAGCGATCTGCCTTAGCCATCCTCTCCAGCTCATGCTTGTGTTCCTCCAGCAGGTCCACGTCACTCTTCTCTGGGACGAACTTCAGCAGCTGCACACACACACACACACACACCGGACGAAGGTCAAAGGTTAGGAGGAGCAGGCGATGACTGGTTTAGCCACGTCGTGAACACACAGGAAGGATGGATGGATGCTGGAGGAACCACCTGATTTGTAACGAGTGTATTTCTGTCTCACCGTCTCTGGCTTCCTGGCCCCAGCATAGGAGCCAGGAAGACTCCATCTTTAACAACATTCAGATGTTTGAAACCCACTAAACAACCTCCAGACCCTCCTAACACACACACTCTCTCTCTCTGTGTCAGACACCGCTACACACACACACACACACACACACACACACACACACACACATACCAAGGAAATAGACTCATAAAACTGCACCAACTTCCAATTTACGTTAACATCCACAGAAGTACATAAATCCTAAATACTACGCTGTTACTGCTGCACTACACACTCAGTACTGCTAAATACTACTCAGTTACTGTTGCACTACAGCCTCAGTACTGCTCCACCCTTCTCCACCCTGCTGTTATCCTGCTCTACGGGAGGTGAGAGGGGGAAGAAACAGGCCTGGTCAGAAGGTTAGCAGGGGACATGAGAGAGACACAGAATGTTTAAATGACCGAACAGCTAAAGAATGTTGAGGAGTTTTTACGAGGGGGGGTGCGTACGTCACCACTGTGTCAACGGATTTACTTCAAATTCTTCCAGGAGACTGCACGATACGTTGGTTTGGACTAAAGATCCTTGCTATCCAAGTTCTACACCGTTCTAAGATCTATTTATGCTTGGCTCATGGGTTACATCTCCATGCTGTTGCGAGATTTCTACGGTTCCACGCGTTCTTGAACTGTGGCTGTAGAAGCTTCCTACCTGCTCCAGCATGTCCTTGGGGAGGTCTTCCTGCTCGTCCATGGTCAGGATGGCTCTCTTGATCTCCACATTGGTCAGCTTCAGCCTGCAATTCAAAGACATTAGCATTAGCATCCTAGAATAGAGAGGTGGTCTCAATGCACTGCTCCCTGGCATGTCAGAAAAAACAGTTTAGCCTAGCCTAGCGTATCATCATAGTCTAACCCAGTCTAAATGACTCTAGCTTAGCCTAGCATAACCTAGCCTAGCCTAGCAAGCCCAAGTACCAGGCTCTGGATCCTGCTCACAGTGACACTTCTGGTCCATGTAGCCTCAGCTAGACTGACCCTGATGACCAGACTGGATGTGCTGGAACTAACATTAGGGTCCCAGCTGGCTGCCTCCTCTGGCAGCAGCTCTCTGCTTCTCTGCCAGGAAAACCGAGGAACCAACAGCTTTACAGCACCAGGATCTCTGCATGGACTGGCTCCCAGCCAAGAGGCCCTGCAGCCTTGGCCCCCGGCCCCAACACACAACCAGGACTGCAGCCCCAAACACGTTCTCAGCCTCCAATAACACTTTAGCCTCTGACACACCTCAGCCCTGCAGCAGCCCCAGCCTTTCAAACCCCACCCCACCCCGCCTCGCCCCGCAGCCTCTAGCCTCAAACATGCCTCCAGCCTCCAAAACACCTCCAGACTTGCAGTTACCAGAACATGCTGGACCCTCACCATCCAAACACCTGACCGCACCACTGGAATGACAGCCAGTAAGACTTCACACCCACACGGGCACCATTGATCATATTTAATACATAATTAATGCACAGGCCAAGACTGACAAGATACGTTTATGCAGACGTGTGCCAAAGCCTACACTCAGGTCCGCAAGCGAACCGCCATCAGAACCACATTGTAAATAGGCCAACTGAAGGAGACTCTAAATACAGGAAGCCGTATAAATAGTCGAATCCTGGAAAGTTCTATTTCCATTCACAGCGGCAGGGCCCAGAACCATGACCCAGTAAGCACAGGAGAACAAGACACAGGCACTGCTGTGTTTGTGGTGGTAACCGTGGCGACCAGGGGAGGATAGGGGGAGAGAAGCTGGACATGGTTCCTGGCTAGCGTCACACTAACAGAAACACACTGGAACACACATTAAAACAATCATCCGCCGCTGATCTTTAAACAGACAGTCAACTGTGAGCGATGGTCTAAACCATCCAGATTCCGTAATCCAAGACGATGTAAGCAGAGAATTGTCTATGGTACGATAATTTATTGATGTAAGCTGGCCATGAATATTAGAGGAGAGAGAGAGAGATTGAGTGAGTGAGTGATTTGGGGAACAGAGACACTAACCAGGCAAAGAAGGGGAGAAGGGGGGAGAGAAAGAGGGAGAGAGAGGGGGTGAGACAGACAGGGAGGGGGTTGTGTGTAGGAAAGGCATACTGACCTTGAGAGGAGGATGTTGCAGTTTTGGGCACGGCGTCCGTCGATGACAGACAGTTCCTTGACCTTTTTAGTGGCCAGAGCATCGTCCTCAGACTCTTTCTGGTAGAACAAGACCATCCAGGGAGACAGAGATCAGTTTCAGACGCAACTACACGACCGCCACAATCACAGACCTGTGCACCACAGTGAAGGATCCTCTCAGGTGCAGGGGTTTTTTTTTTTTCTCTCAACGAAACACAGAGAAAATAAACGTTCTGGACAGCTTCACCACAAGGTCTGTTATACACCAAAACATGTGGTGTCTCATTTACAGAGAACTAGGTACAAGGATGTGTTTGGACGGATTCTCCTCTGAGAGATGTGCTGAACACAGCTGAAGCTTGCGGCTATATGACTGCGCCTTCATCCTTGTGGTCGACACACCCGTACACACCCTTATGTAACCACACACACGCACGCACGCACGCACACACACACACACACACACACACACACACACACACACCCCTGCCCAGGGCTGTGTTGTTTATGGACAGGAACAAGGTGCTTTTCATGAAAGACTCCATAGTTTAATCTCCTGTTGAATCGTATTAGTGCCCTAAAAACAATGGTGCTTGGTAACCAGGCAACAGAGGAGCTAAACACATGCACGCATGCACTAGAAAGAGCGATACCTTCACACCCAGTCTTGTTTCATTCCTTCTCTCTCTCTCTCTCTCTCTCTCTCTCTCTCCCTTTCAGTCTCTTGTCTTTCTTTCAGAAATGCTGGCAGAGTCGAGATTCAGAGCGAACATTAAACAAGATTCCTCTTTAGGTGAAAGCTGTGCAGAGAAAGAGCTAGTCCAGCTTCGCGCATGATAAAGTGAGGATGTGCGTACGGGTGCGTGCGCAGTTAAGACCACAGGGGATCTGCTCTTATTTTGTGGCCTACACTCCAATAGCAAGGCAGTGATCAGTTTGAGGAACGCACAATTCAGGCAGTGTTTCCATCTTTCAGGGGATCTCTGCGTCATCTCTTTTTTCGAGTCCTCTTTTATTTACACAGCAGGGAAGTAGAAGAAGAGGCCCTTCCACATGTGGGCGGAGCAGCTCAGAGATCAGCCAAGCCGGGATCTGAACCCGCGGTCTCTCGGGCGATGTTAGCCCCTTTGCAAGCAAAGCCAAAGGCTCCCTCATAGCCATTCTCAGACCTCTCCTTCCTGCTCTGCGAGCTGACAGCCTGCCACAAGGCCTATTAGGGCCGGTTACAGCCAGACATCTTGAACTGCTCTCCAATAAAACTGGAAGCGATCATTCAGCTATGCGCCATTCTTTTAGACGTTTATTCCAGACGACATCATCTCGCTAATCTTAGAGCGGGAAGATTATACGCAGACACTCTCGCTGGGACCCAGACGCACACAAGAGGTTCTGCTACCACAGTGAATAGAGGTTCTGATGGAAGCCAGGGCTGTGGGGCACTTTAAAGGCTGACAGACAGACGGACAGACAGATGTGTTTTGATGTGCAGAGCCAGGTAAAGGTTGTGGAGAGGTTACTCACCTTGGTGTTGAGTACAAACTCCTGCGAGGCGGGGCAGGAAGGAAGCAGGGAGAGGCAGCATTCATTAGAACAAGCATGCAGTAGCCAATGACAGCATCAACGCAGGCCGGTTCAGCGAATCAACGACAAGGGATGAGTTTTGTGAGGAAAAGCAGAGGGAGGTGGAGGTTATCAAGCCGAGATGCATATTAACGTTTCACACGAGGGAAATTCCAACGACGCACATACTGTGGAAGCTCTAATCTACGATGGCAGATAACTAGCGTCTGCTGAGGTAAGATGGTCACCTAAGTACTTTTTTTCCTAGTGAACTGCTGCTGAAGCCTAGCGATAACATCGTACCTGTCCGGATGA